>MU783711.1:9727-41370 GCA_026770625.1 Nicotiana glauca
CACTACCCTAAAACCCTAAACTAACCTAGACCTATAAATACACTACTAACTATTCAGCCATGAGGGGGGGCAACGTTACACATTGAGGAGGGGGATAGAACACATTTTTGACACCCATTTTTGGAAGACTACTATTCATCTTCTTCTTCAAGGGAAACACCATGAAAACCCTAGCTGAAACCTAGCAACCACCAGCCACGCCGCCAGCTCCAACCATCCACGACCCTTATCTCCTTCACCATAATAGTAGCCTCGTTGTCATGAACCAGCTCGCGTCCGCCATTGACGAGCAGCTGCTGCTGCGTTCACCTCCAGCTAGCTCCCTCACGAACACCCTATCACCATAACCAGCCCATAACCACCCTCCAGCCAATGAGCTTTCCTTCTAACGCCCAAATACACGCACACAGGTACAACGGTAGGGTAGCAGCAGTGAAAGATCGGGAGTAAAAGGGAGGTGATGAGTGGCATCCTAAAGGTCGATGGAACAATAGTCTCGATATAGGTTCGTTCGAGCTGTCTGTCTGTGAATCCGAGGTGCCGATGCCGTCGTTGAATGTTGTCACGTTTTCGGAGAGCTCGAGTTCGTTGCCGTCTATGGGCTTCCGTCCGTAGTTCCACTTCGAGTTTCTGTTCTAGTCCATTCCACATTTTTGCTCGAATAATTGTAAAGTTCAGGTTCATTTTGAGATCCAATCTTAAACTCTACATCTTTTCCTCTTATATGAATATGCTGCGTTAGTTTATTTGGCATTTTAGTTAATATTATGTGATGATAATGGAGAATGGAAAAGATTTGGAGAGGAATATTTCAGCGGTTTCTGAGAACGGTGTTAGACAACCATCGCTTAGTTCTAAAAGCAGAGTCAATAATACCTCACAAATTGCTATTCTAGGAGCCAATGTTTACTCCATTGAAAGTCTTGATTATGAGATTATTGAAAATTACCTTTTCAAGCAAGATTGGAGAACTAGGAAAGAGGTCCAGATATTTCAATATATATTCCTAAAGTGGGCACTTGTGCTTCTTATTGGATTGAATGTAGGGCTTATTGGTTTCTTTTTAAACATATCAGTGGAAAATATTGTTGGCTTCCAGCTTCTGCTCATTAGTAACTTAATGCTTCAGGACAAGTATTTCCCTGGATTTGCTGCTTATGCGTGTTCCAATTTGGTTCTCGCGACTTGTGCTGACATTTCTTTTGGCGCACTTGAAAAATGCACTAGCATCTTAATAATGGAGAGAGATAGTGAATGGGAAAGTATATAAAGATGGTTTAAAAAAAAACATGTAAATGAATGGAGTGTAGATGATTCTGCAATTTGGAATAATAATTTGGAATTGTGTTATTACAAAAATGCCTTTTGTATATAATCCTTCAAAATCGAGGCATGCCATTTAGCGAATTTTCATGGCCCTCGCAAAGTACAAACACCTAGGTGCTTTAGGCGCGTACTTTAATAAAATTACATTCTTAAACTCGAGTGCACATTTATGTGATCCAAATCCAAATCTCAATGAAGTTGAAATGTGTCAACCACCACGGGTACATTGATGTGACGTGGTTCAAGACATATTTTCACGACGTTGCAATTCTTATTAAAAATAATAATAATAATAGCGGTTTTAAATTAAAAAAGCACAATAGCTAAAACATGTTTTTTTAAATCAGATAAAATCAAATAGAACAGTTGAGCGACCGTGCTAGAACCACGAAATCCGAGAATGCCTAACACCTTTTCCCGGTTTAACAGAATTCCTTACTCGGATTTCTGAGTCGCGGACTGTTAACAGAGTCATAATTTCCTCGATTCGGGATTCAACCGGTGACTAGGGACACCATTAATCTCCCAAGTGGCGGCTCTAAATTTTAATAATAAATCCCGTTCATATTGTCCTTTAATTGGAAAAAACTCCTTTTATTATACCCTCCACGGGGTGTGGTAGTGAAAAAGGAGGTGTGACAAGGGGTAGTTTCAAATATCTCGGGTCTAAAATCTAGGGTAAGAAGGAGATTGATGATGAGATCTCCCACTATCTCGGTGCAGAGTGGATAAAATAGAGGCTCACATCTAGTGTTTTGTGTGATAAGAAGGTGCCATCAAGACTTAAGGGTAAGTTCAACAGAGCGGTGGTTAGATATACTATATTGTATGGGGTTGAGTGCTGGCCAGTCAAGAACTCCCATGTGTTAGAGTGATGAAAGTAGTAGAAATGAGGATGCTTAGATGGATATGTGGGCATACCAGGAGAGATAAGATTAGGAACGAAGTTATTCGGGAAAAAATGGGAGTAGCCCCCGTGGAGGACAAGATGCGAGGGTTAAGGCTGAGATGGTTCCGACACGTGCAGAGGAGGAGTACAGATGCTCCTGTTAGGAGGTTTGAGAGGTTGGCCATGCGGGGATGAGAAGGAGTAGAGGAAGGCTGAAGAAATATTGGGAGAGGTAATTAGGCAGGATATAGCGCTACTTCAGCTTATTGAGGACATGACCCAGGATAGACGAGTGTGGAGGTCTAAAATTAGGATAGTTGGCTAATAGGTAGTCGAGAGTTCCCTGTTCATTTTTAGTAGTATTAGTAGCTCCCTTGTTTTTTTGTATTCTTTGACCCCTAGTATTTGCTTATTGTTTCGATCGCTCTGTCTATCGTATTTTCCAGTTTGTTACTATTTGATGATATTGTTTTATTTACTTGTTGTTCCGTTATTGTTGTTGTTATTGATGTCGTGGTAGTTGTCTTTTTCCTCTTTTCCTTATTGTCCTTTGTCCCCCTATTCTTTGTTTCGTCTTCCTCATTCTTCTTCGTATTTTTCCTTTCTCTCCTTTTACCTTCTCTTGAGCCGAGAATCTATCGGAAACAACCTGAGTACCTCGTCAGGTAGAGATAAGGTTTGCGCACACTCCACCCTCCTCAAATCCCACTTGTGAGATTACACTGGGTATGTTATTGTTGTTATTGAAATATAGCCAGTGTTCGCAAAGTTATTGAAAACTAGCAACTATTTGATGTAGAGATAAAATTTGCACGAAAGTACCCTAGCTGAAACATAGAAAGTTATAACATAATATGCTGGAATATAGAAATAAACTTCCAACATGTTATGTTGAAATTCCAACACATTATGAATTCCAACACATTATGTAGGAATATCATATGCAAATATTTTAACTCCAGCAAAATTTTCGACTTTTTAAGGGTATTTGTTTGGATTTTATTTTTACATGAAAAAATGGCTAAATTTTTATTTATTTTAAAACGATGGCCAATTTGCAATTATCAGTTGTAAATCTAGCTATTTCTAATTTCTTCCCCCTCAAAAAAATGGTTGGGGTTTAAAAAACAAACCATATTCCATTTTTTTCCCTTTTTAAGTTGGCTCGCTAATTGATTAACCTCTTTGCCTACCTAAACACGTATCAATTGTTCAATTTGGGGTATTATCACTTATAATCTGCGCCAGAATCTAATTACATTTGGTAGCCAAAAAAATGTATAAAATTTATATAATTTATATATATAACATACATAATGTATATATATACAAAAAATATATAATTTTAATATATTTTTTCGATTATTATTTTTACGGAGGCTATACAGTGTCATTTGCCCTATCAATTTCAGGAATCAGGATCCCTCATGCTGGCTACTAGCATTCTGTAATTCAAAGACGATCTCATAGTTAATCCATGTAGTAACTAATAAGATTAAATTCGGAAATTTGATATCTAAATTTAAATTTATTTGACCAAAAAGTGTTAAACCTTTTAGTTAAACCAATTAAAGATTAAATAGAGGGTAAATCATAGCCAAACATAATCAACTTTAGATCTAAGCATAATGGATACTAACATCAAAGGGATCGAGTTTATACAACATTTCTTAGAAGGATTGAAAGATGTTAAATGTAAATAATAAGCTTACATCTTTGATATATTGTTCCATATTTGTACAAGGAACGAGGACAAGGGAGGAATCTCATTGATAACTACAAGATTTAGCTTAATTGAATCAGCAATGGAGATTACAAGGGTCTGTGACCCAAAATCTTGACTTCTTCCTTTGTTTCTTATATGTCTCTGTTATCTCCCCCCCAAGTCTTCTGCTTTGTCCTCTTTTATATTGTCTATTTCTCCTTTTATCCAATGATTCTTAACCAGCACGCCTCCTCATGACTGCACTAGCTCTTTCTGACTCACCCAAATATTACATTCCGATGTGTGAGCTTTATGATGGTCTGACCTCAGCTGTGGCCGTGATACTCGTCACCATTATGCCTCGTGGGCACGACCATGGCTGGGCCGACCTCTTACCATTCCCATTAGTGATAACCATCTGATGGTCAGATTTTGACTCATATAATTAGTCCATTCACCCGTTGGGGTCGTCTTTTGGAGAGATCAAGGGGTGAATCCTATTGTTTCATGAGTGAGGAGATATCTGGACATAATGCGAGGACAGGGTCCTTATGGCGAGATGGCGACTTGATGATTCAAGGACTTTACCGTAGCGTTATGTTAGTTTGGAGGTAGATCATCACGTCGATTTAGGATACTATGAATGCCCTTTATGTGTCATTATGGCGTATGTTTCCCAGGCACCGTATCATTTCCTCTGCCCTTTTAGTTTTTTGATTGGCCGCTCTTGGGTTTCCCGCTCAGGACATTTGTGTTTCAATAAATAGGGGGAACCTACCATTCGATCGTTATGCTTTCCAATTTACCCGTGGGGAATTTTACAAATTTCCACCTTCTTCAGTATTTCATACTTCTGATTTCGCTAGAATTTGACGTGACCATTCTCTCTATTCTTTCATCGCTCTTGTTTATTTCGATCAACAGAGAGATGGCTGGTACTTCTTCCCAGAGTGACAGATTCGTCGAAGCTCTGGTGCTGGAATATGATTTACCCTTTCTTTAAGAAGGAATGAAGGCGGCAGAAGACGAGGGATTTTTGATAGTGGATGAGATACTACCCCGTCCGAGGAAATTGAGGACTGACTTTAACAGCTTTGCCGGAGACGAGCCGAAACCTGTCCCTTCCACCATGGATGAAGTGGCGATTACGACGCTCTAAGTGGGGAATCCCAATTCATATAGAAATGGTACCGGCGGTGGGGAAGGACATTGTAAATTAGCACCGCCAGGGGTACTGTGCATTTTACACGTACCCTTTCGTTATTAGGTACACGCTTCCTATCCTCTCTCTGGTGGTAGACTTCTATCGCTTCTATGAAGTTTTCCCGACTCAACTATCTCTATACGCATACAAACTCTTCCTCATGCTTATCAAGTGCGCGGAACTTGCCGGACGAGGAATTTCCTTGGGGAACATGCTTCACATATTTTCCCCTTATTTTCTTTGGGGTACAATGATCCATATGCGCAATCGAGGAACCATGAGTTTGGTGGTGAAGATGGACGGTAAGGCTAATCACCAATTTTGGAAGAGATATTTCTATGTGCAGACAAAGCACCTTATGGCGGACTCGGTGGGGTTTCTAGAGACGTGGAACTTCGCTCGTAAGTTTTCCTTTGTTTATTTTATGATTCCTCTTACGACGATCGTCGATCGTTCTCCTTTCGATGATATTACTAAGGACTTGTTTTTGGTTTTGCACCCGAGAGACTACCTCCTCTGCTATTTGATGATATCCACGAGTGGGTGAGTGCAATTCTCCCTCATACAATGGGGATTCGTGAGTAGGCGTCCTTCTATGAGAAATATGGGCATACGCCTTTTACTGGTGAGTTGACCCACTGCCATTTTTCTTTATTCTTTGCCTCACATTTTGGCCTTGTCGTTATATAATCATCTTTATTTATTGATAGGGAGGGTGCGAAGGATGAGGGCTCCTCCGCTCGTATTCCATTAGCCGGCGCCCCTTGCCCGGCCTGCGCCTAAGGCCGTTATCCAGCCTGCACCGAGATCTAATGCTCAATTTGCACCTGTAGCTAGAGCTGGGCATATGGAGACCACTCCTCAGCCGGAGACATCGATTCCTGATGTCTGCTTGACAGGCAAATCTTCCCGCGCCACTAGTGAGGAGGCCCCATCAAAGAGATGATAGTGGTGTTGGAAGTGGCTTCTCAGGCTGAAACATCTTCGAGGGGCGACCTTACCTTGGCGATGCCCGAAAATGGTGGTAGGGCCAATCTGACCACAAAGGCTATGCTTGTTATGAGCGATCAACAGGCTGGTATGGAAAAGAGACGAAATCATGATGCTGTCGTTGTTATTTCTAGCAACCCTTCGACATCTCGGCCGAACTATACTTCTTCTTCGGCCGAAGAAAGGGGAAAGGGTGTTATGGTTGATGATCAGGAGTCTGAATCCGACATCGATCCTAATGACGTTAGAATGTTCGAGGAAGGCTTTACAAGAATTGTGGTGAGAGTGGGAGGTCCCTCCCGAATATTAGAAATTCCATCGGACCTCAACCTTCTACGAGACACGATGGATTTTGTGCTGCAATTTGACCTTCTATGCTCTGCCACAAAAAATGGAGCTCTTTAGGATGTCAGTGATGCTGAATTGTCATGCGGCGTGGCTGCGATGGGTCTTAGGGTAAGTTCCCTTATTTGGTGATATTATTATTTTCTCTTTGTTATCTCGATCTTTATCAACTTATTTTTTCTCTTTGTTTCCAGTCTTAAATGATGGAGATCGAGAGTGCTCATAGGGAGAGACTCGGGCAGCATTTTTTTATTGAATATGCTTGAAAAGTATCGGCGGTATCACAACAAATCCGCGAGATGCACGAGACGCTTAGGACGTGTATCGGCACCCAATCCATCAAGGATGAGTTGGAGAAAAGGGATCAAGAACTGATGCAGTCCATCCAATGATGCAATGAGCTCGAGGAGCTACTCCGTGCCAAAGACTAGAAAATCAAGGTAGGCAAGGGGGTTTCCGTGGAGTGCGAGGACCTTCAAGAGAAGGTGTTGACTCTGCAAGTCGGACTCGAGTAGAATACTACTAGAGTTGAATATTTGAGTGCAAAATGGATGGGATATTGGCCGAGTTGGAAATGAAAGTGGCCAAAATGGAGAGTGTCGAGGAGGCTCGGTCATCATCTTTGGGAAGGGTGGAGGCATTGGAGGATACCATCTGTGTCTTTCATTCTAAGAAGGAATCTGAGAGGGCTACGACCACACTGAGGGAGGCACGGCTTGAGGAGCTTATTGGTGAAATCGACCAGGACTCTTCGAGCCTAGGAGATTGGGTTGTGGTACTTGAGGCCGAGAAGGAACAGCTGTTGGCCTAGATCGAGTCAGCTTCTACTGTGGTTCCACACCGCCTGTATGAGTTATGGGTCCACGTCGAGGCTCAGCGAGATATTTACAAGGGATTGTGGTAGGCAAGGACTATATCGGAGGCCATCTTTGAAGATGCTCGGGCAAAGGCACGCGAGGCTTGTACTGCCTGTGGGTACAACCCTGCGACTCCGAAAGCTGGGGAGGACATTAATATCGGGGGTGAGCTCCCTTCTTCTTCTGATGATAATAATTTTGGGGTGCACATCGGTGGAGATGATGTGGAGTGAAGCTTTTGTTGTATCCTATGTACTTAGTTTTTTTTTGTTCTTTCATTGTTTACTTTTATCTTTTCTCA
Organism: Nicotiana glauca; assembly: GCA_026770625.1. Lineage (NCBI taxonomy): Eukaryota > Viridiplantae > Streptophyta > Magnoliopsida > Solanales > Solanaceae > Nicotiana > Nicotiana glauca. The sequence continues at coordinate 17,345 of MU783711.1, forward strand.
GGGGCCTGTTTCAGTCCTGTGTAAGGCGCGACTGTCGCGCATGTACATTTGAATAAAATGGTTGTTTCGTCCTCATTTGGGTATCTTTTGATTTTCATTGTGGTGAATTCTTGACTTTATTGATTTCGAGTTCGAACTTGCAAGTTTAGGTGAGGCCGGCTTCTGATTTGCCAACTTAGGCGGAGCCAACCTTAATTCGGACGAGGTCAAATTTAGATTCTCCATCTTGAGAGAAAATTCTGACTTGCATACTCGAGCGAGACTGAATTCTGACCTACTAATTTTAGGCAAAGTTAATTTTCCATTTGTTCGAGTGAGGTCGAACCTGGAATCGCCCTTTTGGGCGGAGTCAATTTTTGACATATTCGAATGAGGCAGGAATTATAACCAGTCGTGAATTCGGGCAAGGCCAAACCTTCCTTTCGCATGGCGATGGACAATGGCCGTAGTGATGTTATTTCAAAAAAGGTCGAATTCCTCTTTTAGCGAAGGCTGGTGGCCGTAGGGATATTATTTTGAGGAAGGTCAAAATTACAACCCGTTGTGATTTCGAGCAAGGTCAAACTTCTCTTTTGGCGAAGGCCGATGGCCGTAGGGGTGTTATTTCGAGTAAGGTCAAAATTATAACCCGTTGTGATTTTGAGCGAGATCGAAATTCTCTTTTGGTGAAGGCCGATGTCTGTAGAGGTGTTATTTCGAGCAAGGTCAAAATTATAACCTGTTGTGATTTCGAGCGAGGTCCAAATTCTCTTTTGACGAAGGTCGATGGCCATAAGGGTGTTATTTCGAGTAAGGTCGGAATTATAACCCATTGTGATTACGAGCAAGGTCGAAATTCTCTTTGGCGAAGGCCGATGGCCGTAGGGGTTTCGAGCAAGGTCAAAATTATAATCCTCTGTGATTTCGAGCGAGGTCGAATTTCTCTTTTGCCGAAGTTCGATGGCGGTAGGGGTGTTATTTCGAGCAAGGTCGAAATTATAACCTGTTGTGATTTCGATCGAGGTCGAAATTCTCTTTTGGCGAAGGCTGATGGTCGTAGGGGTATTATTTCGAGCAAGGTCAAAATTATAACCCGTTGTGTTGTATACGTGTGCATAGAGGCAAGTTCTTGTTCGCTTAATTTCGCTTTCATTTGGAGAATATTGTACATTTCTAGGGTGAGTCCCAGTTCGCTCAAATTTTGCTTTCATTTGGAGAATACTATGCGTTTCCTGGGTGAGTCCCAGTTCGCTCAATGTTACGTGCTTTATGGGTGAGGCCCAATTTGTTTACCTTTGCTTCTACTGGAGAATATTGCGTGTTTTATGGGTGATTCCTAGTTTACTTAACTTTTCTTTTAATGGAGATTGTTTTTTCGATAGTTGATCTATACCAAGCCATTTTTTTTATCTGTGATATGCTGCGGTTTAGAGGGTTTTACTCGGTTATTAGTTACGAGGTGGTATGCTACGGAACCAATTTCGGGTTTGTTGCTTGCATACCTATGTGAGTGCTCGCGTTCCAATTTTGAATCAACAAAAGAGTGAAGATAAACCAAAATGAAATTGTCTGTTACCTCGTTCTGACAAGCTGGTGAAAGAAGGAGCGACGGTGTAGGGTTACTCGCTCCACCTAGTGATCAAATGGTGGTTTCTAACTTGGCAGCCACATTTAGATTTGCCATTTAACGGCGTCTAGATTTCTTGTGAGTTGGGCTTACCTAACCAGTTGGCACATCGAGGTTGAATCCCAGTTCGATATGCGTACACAATAAGGGAAACATGTCATGCTTTGTTTATAGACCATCCAATATGCGTGGTTCAAATATAATGCGGGATATGTCTGATCTTCCAAAGGGTCATGAGTAGGTTATCATTCCTTCCCTAGGGGTAGAAGTACTAGTTGGTATATAAGGTGAATACATAGCGTGAGATCTCGGTCATGTCAAGCACATAATGATCGTGGTTTAACTTAAATCTTGCATATGACTTGCTAAACCCATTGTTACGGGGGTGTGGAGAGGGCAGGGGTTCTGTATAGGCATCAAGCATGATTTTTATTTTGTGTAGGGATCTGACCTAGATTGATACGGTTATTTCAAGAACTTATCTATCATTCTTTTTAATTAGGCGTGGTCACCGAAATGGTGAGGTTGTGGCAGCCTAGAAGTAAACTTGACTGATTCTAGATCTAAAGGAAACTAAAGATTTTGGCTAAGAGATCCCCACAGACAGTACCAAATTGTTTGACCAAAAAATGTTAAGCCTTTTAGTTAAACCAATTAAAGATAAAATAGAGGTTAAATCATAGCCAAACATAATCAACTTTAGATATAAGCATAATGGATACTAACATCAAAGGAATCGAGTTTATACAATATTTCTTAGTAGGATTGAAAGATACTAAATGTAAATAATAAGCTTACATCTTTGATATATTATTCCATATTTGGACAAGCAAAGAAGACAAGGGAGGAATATCATTGATAACTATAAGATTTAGCTTCATTGATTCAGCAATGGAGACTACAAAGGTCTGTGACCTGAAATCTAGACTTCTTCCTTTGTTTCTTAGAGGTCTATGTTATCTCTCTCCCCCTAGTCTTCTGCTTTGTCCTCTTTATATATTGTCTATTTCTCCTATTACCCAATGGTTCTTAACCAGCATGCCTCCTCATGACTGCACTCCTCCTCACTCGCTCAAATATTGTGTTTCTGCTGTGTGATCCTTCTGATGGCTTGACCTCGGTCGTGGATGTGATACTTGTCGCCATTACGCCTCATGGGCATGACCATGGCTAGATCGACCTCTTGCCATTTCCATTAATGATAATCATATGATGGTCAAATTTTGACCCATACAATCATTCCTATATTTTAATGTACTATAGTAATACACTTTCACGTTATCGATAAACCAAAGGAATCACAATGAAATTAACTGCTCATTTTTTATCTCTCGGATTTACAAATTAAGCAGTCTCCCAATTTTAAAACCTCCAAAGCTAACACAAATGCAAATTGTCCTATTAACTGTATTCATTCAAAGTTTGCAAGAAAGAAAACTCCTTTAGTTAAAAATAGAGAAGAATAAAAGGTTATAACAGAGAAGGTGTCACCGTACATTACTTTTTATGTTAGGGGTATTAGGACTCTAAGCAGTTATCCAAGAGTATATCTAGGATTCTTGGAACTTGTCTTTGTATGTATCTACATCACTCTAAATAGATGCGATTCTAGCTCTTTGCTTAACCCAAACATAAATTCATCAGTCAAAGTCAATATCAAAAAGAAATTGGGTTACTGATAACTAAAATTACTTCACTTTCTTAGTAATCTTAAGAATAAGACAAATAATAAAAATAATGGACAAGGAAAGAAAACTCAAAATAGATTGATAATCTTTCCCATAATTACGGTCGAAACCTTTTGAATAAAGTAAACGATATATTGATAAAAAAACAGATACCATTACATATGAGGACTAGGCACTTATGTAAGAGTACACGATTATAACAATTTTCTTACTTAGGCATTACTTGCCTTGATTACCCATTATCATATATAATTGTAATGGAAGCATTAGTGACTGAAGATTTCTCGTAACCACGATTAATGTTGATTTCTCTTCCTTATTTATAACAGATTTGTGCATCTTCACTCCTTATGGTATTTATCCATTTCGTTCCTATTTCTTCTTTTCCAGCTGTCAGGGTGGGTTCCTTTTATTAAGATACACCCGGGGTGTCTCTCCCGTGCCTTTTTGAATTCTTTAATTCACTTGATTGAGCGTGCTACCTGTCACCTTGATGATAGTCCAAGTGTCATGCCTTTTTCTATTAATATAGATAGTCCCCCCGCTTTCTGAATATTCTCAACTAATTATTCAGGAAGTTGTAAATATTTATGGTGGAAATTCCTTGCCGCTGTTTCTCGAGTAACGTAATGCCTTTTTCAGAATCAATGCGACATACATCATGTCTATTTAATGCTCAAGACATGTGTTTCATTATAATTGGTTTTTCAATTTCCAACGCCTTTTTTGGGTTTTTCTGCGGCTGTATCAGTCACAAAGTGACAGTTCCATGATGACAGTTCATAATTATCAACCCTAAAAGCCTAAGTTGGGGGTGTGGTGTTAAAGTAAAAAAAATTGGTAAGGTTGTACATTGAGTGTAGGATCATATGCCTCAAAGTATTCATATTAACTCAATCAAGCTCCAAAAGAAAAATGTGTAAAAAAATAAAAAAATTTAAAAAAAAGAGAATTGTTTGTATATATATATTATGGAGCCTTGAAGAAAAGTGGAGAGGTATGTAAGGTGATTCTATACTGGGAACTAGTTGCCAATGAGGCGATGTGAGTTAAAGAGAATCAAAGTGCAAAAAGAATGAAACTTGTAAGTAGTGTTCAAGGAGGGTGAAGTCACTTGTACCCAAATGTTTATCCAACCCATCCCGAAACCTACATTACAAGCTCAAAAAGTCCTTATGGGACCTCCAACCGAACATTCTTGAATAAGTGATGAATTAAAATAAGGGCAAGCTTATGGTATGAAATGTTGTAACACAAAGTCTTTTGTGAGAGCGAGTGTTCTTGAAAAATTTGTCCCTTATGTTGTATTGTAAATATAGTGATTTTGGGACTTTCTTTCTTGTGAGGGTATATGAATTAAAAGAAATTGGTGAAATTGAGTAAAGTGAGCATTTGTAGTGAACTAGTGAGTTTGAGTCACTTCTTGAGGCTGAGTTTTATCACTTGATTATTTTGAAACTCCCTTGCACATTCTTGAAGTTGTTTATCTTTATGAGGGAGTCATTCGGGAATGATGTGAATACTTGAGCCTAATTGCTAGTACCAACCAAATCCATTAGTATGGTGTTTAAATTGGAGAATGTGATATGTAAATAATAGCAATACCACTTGTGTTGTAAATGGTGAATCCTCATTGAAGTTTTGACTTTTATTTGCTTGAGGACAAGCAAAAGCTTTAAGTTGGGGGGTGTTGACTAGTGGTGATTTTACCACTCATTCTAGCCTCTTTTTCGTAGCTTTTATGTCCTTTTAATTATAAAATGAGGTTGTTTATGGTGGTTATTTTTAGATTTTTAGGTGAATGATGCTACGGAGTGGTTCGAATTGAATTGAAGTAGAATTGAGCAAAAGAAGGTGAAATCATGCCAAAAACCTTCAGTGAATTACGCTTCTGCGGAAGATTGGACGCAGAAGCGACCTCCACTTCTGCGATTGAAGACCGCTTCTGCGGAATTGGTGGATCAGGCAGAAACCGCATCCGCGGTTGTTTTACCGCTTTTGCGAAAGCGCTTCTGCGCTTCGTTTTTCGCTTCTGCGGTCTCTGGCATAAATGAACTTTCCGCTTCTGCGATTAGAATTCCGCCTTTGCGGAACCGCATCTGCGATTATTTTTCCGCAGATGCGGAAATCGTGCATCAAGCCTGGGGTAGAATGGACATTTCATACTTTCTCATCCCAAATCATTTTTATACTCGTCCAAGCAGACATTTGAGGGATCTTTGGCATATTTTCAGTTCATAAGACTTAGAGAGAACATTTTTGGAAGCTAGGTTTTTGCACACACACTTGGGTCTTGGAGATTGAAGCTTGGGGTTAAGATTTTCTTACCCATTTATGTTTATTTCTTCATTTTCTTACTTCGTATTGAATATTTAAGTGTGTAGTATTTATTTCCAACACTTGAACCTTCTTTATGGAAGTATTCATATTTAAAGTGTGGATTAAATACCTTGTTGTGCATATGTATTGAATGATTTTTATATATTTATGAAGTGAGTTATTGTTACTTTAATTATTCTTGTTCTTTAATGTGGATTAGCTAACCCTAGGACTCTCCCATTAACTCCGAATTGATTTTGGAAAAAATAGTTTGGGGTTGGGAAAGATTAATTAACAAGAACTTGAGGCGTTAACCCTCATTTTATAGATTCTACCTAGGGATAGGATTGAACTACTTGTAGCCTTCCGGGTGTGCTTAATCTTCTAATTGTGATTAGGGATAATTCAATTAGGAAGTCTTGTTAGTTTTCGGAAGAAGCTAATTAAGAATTATTATCCGTGGCTAATTAACATAAACTCGCTCATCTTTGTAAAATCGTGAAATACATTGGATCGTTACTTGAGTGTAATTCCCGATGCATTCATACTTGTAGCCATTGATCATTTTACTTGCTTTCTAGGTTAGTTTACATTTCCTTAATTAGATATAAAAATATTTTCCAACCAAAATTCTTAGTGTTTGGCATTGCGCAACTAGCGATAATTTTCTTACATTCCTAATCGCCTACACATTATTCTCTGTGGGATTTGACCCCGACTCATAGTTGGGTAAATTATATTGCATGCGACCGTGTATAGTGCTTTTTAGCAGTGGATTTGGACGTTATCAATAGACTACGTCCGCACTAGGCTCTGGGACTTGCAATCTTGGCTCTCTGAACTCAGGCTCCGCGGACCGCGTAGAATAGACCACGGCCGCAGAGGTCTCTAATGCAGTCCGCAAAAATATGACCACGGGCCACTCAGCTTGAACCATGCCAATTTTTACCTCTCTGAACTTCTCTTCTGCGGATGGCACATAATGGTAATGTGGCCGCAGAGCCTTCACCGCAGACCGCACAATGTGTACTACAGCCGAGTTGCTTGACGCTTGGTTTTCCACTCTCTGAATCTACCTAGTGCGGACTACACAAAATGGACTGCGGCTGCACTAGGTTTTATGCCTTGAATTATACTCTTTGAATCTCCCTAGTGCAGACCGTACAAAGTGTAGTGCGGCTGCACTAGGCCTATTTGTCCTGAGTTTGCCTTGTCTTTGGTACTTGAGCAGGTTTCACTCCTTTTGAGCCGAACTTCGACGTTTCGTCACTTGTCGTTCAAACCTGCAATCAAGCACAACTTATGATCCTTTTAGGACTATTCTGTAAGAATTTATTATCAAAGCATAAGCAAGAAGGAGCATAAAACACGTTAAAGTCCCTAGTTATCAACGCGCTCCCAGTACTAGAATCACCATACAGAGCTATTCTCCGACTCTGCTCAAACGGACATCGATAACATTGAAATGAATTTTAATCCAAATTTATGAAATTATTCCAAAATGCTAACCTCCAAAATAGGCGTCAAAATGCTCATGTATCATCCAAATCCGATCCGAACATATGCCCAAGTCGGAAATCATCATACGAAACTGCTGGAATCTTCCAATCCCGATTCCAAGGTTTTTTTTTACTCAAAACTCAATCTTAGTCAGTTCTTCCAATTTAAAGCTTCCGAAATGAGAATTTTCTTTCTAATTCAACTTCGAACTTCCCGAGATTTAATTTCGTCCACCCGTACAAGTCATAATACCTGAAGTGAAGCTGCTCATGGCCTCACACTGATGAACGACGCGCTAGAGCTCAAAATAACTGGTCGGGTCGTCACATTCTCTCCCACTTAAACATACGTTCGTCCTCGAATGTGCTAAGAACTGCTCTGGAGTTGTCCGAAATCACCGTTTAACACTGAGTGCAGCTACCCATGCCACCACAACCCAGTTAAGAACATTAGCTCGGGCAAATCTGAAGAAATCCCTTTTACTCAGCCAAATGGGCTTTAAATCCCAATTCCAACAATCTTGATTCTCTGCCAGGCCTGTTTCCATCATATGAACACTGTATCAATCTCTATGTGATGCACCAATACACGATTTAATGCCTTTACTGAATCTACACTATACACGCATAACCCACATGAACATAATAACATCTCCTAATAACAATAGCCGAAATTTCACGAATCTAATGCTCATAATGCACCTCATGGCATATATAAGCATTGTCCCAACTCTTGCAATACCGTTATGACGGAAGAGGTGTAGAAATTCATAATCCACTGCCGAGTCAACAAATCATTGAGTCTCTCCTCTAGAGTAGAATCATCACCCCATTATGAACCAAATGATGGAATTTGCTCTTTAATATACTACATAGAATCTGATCGCACTAATACTAGATCCAATAATCTCGTCTCACCCAGTATAAATTTTTCAGGCAATAAGTTACCTCAGACACGACAAAAAGCCTCATATGATGCCACAATGTGCCAACAAGCTACCAACTCGAATGTGATACATAAGGAAAACGAACTCTTGAAAGGACTCCTCAACCTATATAACTAATTAGACAATCAAAAAGGTGTTATGAACCTTCCTCAGAAAAATGGGAAACAAAAAACACAAGAATAGATATAGGGAACTATACTCAATATCACACTTTTGCGGCATGAAACCCGATAACATACCTGTGGCGGCCTGTCATCCGATTCACACATAAAAGTTATATACGGAGATACTTACCGAGCTAGAATGCTCATTACTACAAAACACCCGAATATCAGCCACGAGCACACTAAGTGCATAATACTATCCCCGGGGAGACAGACAGCGTCGCACGCTACAAAACTCAAGCACAACTAAGGTGCGATATATGACATGCATCTCAAGGGCTATCCTGCTCATATAATACCATCTCTACACAGAAACTCAACACATATGAAATTAATCAAGACATTTCACAACCCACACGACACAATATAGTATTACATGTAATAGTCAACGACGAAAGAACATCCAATAAATGAATAATCCTCCACAAGGAGCGCTATGCTTTAATGAACACAACGGCCTGATATAGAGCCTAAATTCATATTTGAATCCATCCACGGACCCCAAGCCAATTCTGATCGCACCATAATAGGCTCTAAAAACCTTTCAAGGGTCTATAAGACCCTTTTTTCCCATAACACACCAAAACATTTATCATAACCAGAATAAACTTCCACAGTCCACAACCAAATGAACCGGGCGCCCTCCAGACATAAATTCTTGAATCAACGATATTACCACAATCTTCATAATTGGTTTTAATCTTCACTCAATCAAGTGACTACTTGCCACTCTTACACAATCTTCCCGTGAGATACGCTCTCACGACCTTCCGCACCGGGTAACAAGTCTGCACATCCTTACCACCGGCCATACAATGCTGTCAAGCAAATTAGGAATTTGCAAATCAATACACAAGGCCTCTTACACATGACATCGACCATAGGTAACGCTAAAAACAATACCAACTTATTTTAAACATCTAAATCCTTTCTTGCTCACCCGAGCTCGTGACATCCTTGTCATTACTGAACTACAACCTCAATCCCTAATCTTGCAAATTTCATCCCGCTCCACCGCACCTATCTTACCAATATGCAAAGACCCAAGAATTTCATCATAACCCCTAAACCACTAATAGGGTACACACTTCACTTTGTTCCAACCTTTCACTTTAGTCATTTCAGGAGAATCATTGTAACATATGATTAAATTCTCATAATCATAGAACGCACAAATCCTCAAGTAGTGGTCTAAACCACCATAACCTTTCCGGGAAATGCCTACACATAACTGGCCATAATACTCAAATGCATCCAAATACAACCAATTACAGCAATCGTCAAGCCTCTTACACACCGCCAAAATTCATGTGCATAATCTAATCACGTGGGAGGAATTGATCACTTCCACCATCATGCCAACTCAAACATGGCTAACCGATCTGACTTCTTCTAAATTATCCTTAACTTGTCTTAGAAATAATAATAAATCCAGTCAACACATAACGAACTTAATCCGCACCCATCCTGAGTGTCCTTGTATCACGAGACCATGTGTTTCAAATCCCATGAACCATCTCATACCCTCCTTGTGCGCATATTTTCATCCTCAAGTGGTACACCAATTCTTGTAATTCCTCTATGAATTCGAAGTCATTTTCTCTCACTCCTTCAAATGCTACACTACAAGTCAAAATTATCATAGAACACTCCAAGACCCTTTTTTCATAATATGCTATAAAAACTCGATTCTTATCCATACCGCGGGCTTGAAATCCATAGGCATCGTATTTTAACCTTTGAATTCACTAGGACCATTGTTAAGAGTCACCCACTCTAACCTGGTCCCCAAGATAATCAACTCCAAGGCCCTGCTAGCACATGAATACCCTCTCAAAGAGACAACCGGCTGAATTACCTTTCTTGTAGATCACCTCTATATACAACATAGATTCTGAGTCTTCCCAAACCTGAACATAAATCGATAAGGCTGGCCTAATATAGAACACATTCCTCAATCCTTGCTCAAATTACCAATGATGTTTTCTTTCCTTAGCCGCAATAACCCACCAATACACCGATAACCAGAAATCCCACAAATAGACGACCACGCAATCCAACAATAGGAGGTGGGACTCTCCCACTTAACTTGAAGCTACTTATTACGTGACTCTGGAACACACCAAGATTCCTTCTTCCTCATTGACATGATCTTGCACAATCAATCAGCAAATTTCTCGAAATCTTTCCATTGAACATTTTATGAGCTCTCTAAATCACTAGCCATATTTACATATCTAACCTCCTTTTGGATAGCCAATCAAATTCTTCGTAGAAGCTTCGTCAACCACGCGACCACTGATCTGATCACAGGAGATAACCCACCTGTGGAGATTACATGCTGACATCTTCCAACGTCGATGCACGGGTTACCATCACTACGACATCAATAACCCACCCTGAGCTTGTTTTTATTCGCCAGTTGTACCAGTCCGTTCACTTCTCATGGACATCAACTAAAGCGCGACAATATCTTCCAATTCAAAGTCATGTTGTATCCTTCTTCATATAAAGAAACTCCTTTCTGTTGCATCAAATCTCCCGCCGTATAATAGCCAATATTTCAAATTAAGTTCATAGTCCCAATCACTGTCCACCCTGAATCCCAAATAACTCCAGAATTTTCTCAAGGTGTGTAATCATCCTGTCGTGGAACCCATATGATACTCTTCCACTCTCCCACTTTGGTCAAAATCTATACTTTAAGCAACCATTCAACTCCCGTTCCTCACTCTTGGCCTTCTAGAAAATTTAACCGCAACAAGGAACCTCCTACATGTCCTTCCTCATCCTTCACTGCCTAGTTGTTGCCTTAAATAAAAATGTATCTCAGTAGCACTTGACCCAATAGATGGCTAAAAACTTTAAATCTTTCTGAAGATCATCTTTCTCGATCTGTCAACATTAGAAATACTCAGTCGATTTTGAAATTGGTGCACTCCGCTATCCCTGACGACTGTTTCCCCTGGCACTATCTCATACTACTTTGCCCTGAAGGCAAATTGATGACGACCATAACACCGATGAACTTAACAGTTAACACATTCAATCAAGGACAACGACACCATATCGCAGATGAAAATTCCAGCACGCTTAAAAATATCAAGTCCCATTACTCCATCAACCCAGATCTGAACAATCATAAGCCAATTGCTTTTCCCTCGACGAAAATAAGATACTAAATCTCGGAATCATGCACCGAGTAAACCTCCTTTCAGGTCATTCACTGCTTCGATGCATAGATAAGCATCATACCATTATACCAACACCGTACGATAGCAACACACGAATCGTCATAACAATAAAGCCCAATTCTCAAAACCTTAGGTAATACTGATACTGAGCTGAAATGACAGAACGACCTTTCGCAAGGCGACGACAATAGCCTAATAAAATACGCAGGGAGAAACATCCTGCACCACCTTTATAGTACCATTGCAATTCCTCAATTCAAGATTTATCACTAGCACTTAACGCCGCATAAGATTGAATGAGAAGGAAATGAAGGCGTAAGCCTCAAGGGAACCAAATCGCACAATGAGGAATCAAGAAGGGAAGTGCTCCTAAGCCCTATAACCTCTCGAAGATAAGTACAAACGTCTACGTATCGATCCATAAGACTCTACTAGACTCGCCCATGACTCGTGAGACCTAGGTAAACCTAGTGCTATGATACCATGTTGTCACAACCCAAAATCCAATAAAGGTTGTGATGGCGCCGGATATAGCTGTCAGGCAAGACAACCATATATACTTAATTTAGTCCTTGTTTTAGTATTTTGAAAATCATGATCTTCTTCAATTTAATAATGAAAAGAGGAAATATTAGGATGAATAATATTATTTTTAAATACAACAATAATGAATAATCCATAATCATCCCAGAACCCGGTGTCACAAGTGCATGAGCATCAACTAGAAAAAATAAAATAAATATAGCATCTGTCTGGAATACAATTTGGACAGGAATAGAAAATACAACTACTCTGAAGGAGACTCTGCTAGCTACGTATCGTGATACAAGATGCAACTCACCTAAGTCCCCATATCAACCACGCCGCTGCGCCTCAAGGCCACTAAATGTATATGCATGTACAACAAAATGTACAACAAGTGTAGTATGAGTACGAAACAACACGTACCCAGTAAGTATCCAGTATAATCTCGAAGAAGTAGTGAAGAGAGGTTGACTCCGACACTTACTATGGCCATCAATATTATAACTAATCGTGGATTTTATTAAAAACGACACCAAACCCAAGTAAATCATGAAACAAGTAAACAATCCTTTTGGTAATAAGAGATTTCTAAATTCATTTTTCATCATTTATCATTTTATCTCATACCAGGGAAAGTATGTATCACTATTTACAAATTTCAACACAAGCAATACGAGCATGTGCAAATCATGTCAAGGTCGTACGGCCCGATCCAACATAATATTTAGACCGTGCACTGCTGAGGGTCGAACGACGCAAACCATTGATGCATCTATTTACCCCACTCATGATCATACATGCGACGCGGTCAAATATAAATTTAAGAAATTACCCCGCTCGTGGATCATACGTTCGATGCGGTTGCATATAGATTTCTTAAGTTTTCATAGTATTCCTCAATTCTTTTCAAAATACGAAGTTCAAATGAAAACTTTTAAGTTCCCAATTTTTCCTCAATTTCAACTCCTTGCAAAACATTTAATAAGCTAACTAAATCTCGCTTTTTCTCAAGGAAAACAATAAACATAAATCAACAAGGCCATGATGTAAGCCTAAAACTACCTGGACATAGGCATAGCTAGTAGCTACATACGGACTCTCGTCACTTTGTGCGTACGTAGCCCCCACAAATAGAAGCATGTAATAATTTAGTTCACCTATGAGGTTAATTACCTCTTACAAGGTTAGAAAGGAGACTTACCTTGTCTTAAATCTCACTGTCCAGTAACAATTTTGCTCTAAAACCCCAACTTCGTGCCATTCAATCCAAAACTGGTCAAACAACGTGCAAATTAATTAAAAATATACTCCAACGCTTGAAATTTAACAATTTAAAAAAATTCTCATCTCCACTCGTAAAGTTGGTAGTGGGAACACGTCTCGGAACCCGATGAAACTCACAAAAACAGACAACCCATACCGATACGAATTCAACCATACCAGTTTTATCAAATTCCGATAACAACTTGACCTCCAAATCTTAAATTTTTGTTCTTGAGAGTTTTGCAAAAATCTTGATTTCTTCCATTTAAATCCGAAATAAATGATGAACATAACCGTAGAATCATTAAGTATAATTACTTTCGGATATAGAACACTTACCTCAATCTATATGGTAAAAATCTCCTCAAAAATTGCTTCTGCCCAAGTATTTACTCTTCGCGATCACAGAATATGCTTCACGATCGCGAATCACAACATTTCTCAACTCAAAATTTGCCCTTTGCGATCACGGATAATGCTTCGCGATCGCGAAGAACAAATTCCCAGCTCTTCCAGACAACCTCTAGTTTAATGGTCATGAATGTTTGTAGAAAACTCCAAATTGAAAATGATTTAACTTTTGAAAAGTAGACTCCAAGTACTACAACTTTCATATTTTTCTCATCTCCCAGTTCCTTATAGATTATGAGATATAAGCTTCCAAAATCAGCCATGTGCAACACAAACTTCTTCTTTGCGATTTCCAAACTCTTCCCGGATAGGCTGTAGTATATACCCCATAAATATTTGTACCAAACTTCAAATTATAAATGGTTTGATTTTTCGAAAACTAGACATAAAGGTCTACAATTTTTGTTTTTGGATTATCTCCAAATTCCTTATAGATTGCAAGATACAAGCGTCCAAATTCGGGTCAGTGTAGTAGAAACTTTCCTCTACCCGATCGCGAAAGTCCTTCCGCGATTGCGAAGCACTGACCAATTTCTCTCATTTTACTCATCCTGATCGCGACCAATTCCCCCCGATCACGTAGCACACTGCTGTAGCAAAAAATCAGCAGCTAAAAATAGCCTAGAAATGGTCTAAAACCACCCCAAAATTCATCCGAGCCCCTCGGGACCCCGTCCAAACATACTGACATGTCTCAAAACATATCACGGAGTTAGTAAAGGCCTCAAATCACGTCAAAAAATGCTAAAAATACAAATAACATCCCAATTCGAGTCTAATGAAACTAAGAAATTCCAATTTTTACATTCGATACCGAAACCTATCAAATCACGTCTGATTGACCTCAAATTTTGTACACGAGTCATATTTGATATTACGGACACGTTACCGCGTCCAGAATAGGATTACGACCCCGATATCAAAAATTACACTCCCCGTCAAACTTCTCAAAAATCTTCAAATTTCTAACTTTCGCCAAATGACTCCAAAATGACATACGGACCTCTAAATTCACTTCCGGATGCACTCCTAATACTAGAATCACCATACGGAGCTATTCTCGGACTCGGAATCCCAAACGAACATTGATAACTTAAAATTCACTTTAACCCCAATTTATGAAATTCTTCTAAAATGCTAACCTCCATAATAGGCGTCGAAATACTCCCGGGTCATCCAAAACTCGATCCGAACATACGTCCAAGTCCAAAATTATCATACGAACCTGCTGGAACCTTCAAATCTCGATTCCAAGGTTGTTTACCCAAAAACTCAATGTTTGTCAATTCTTCCAACTTACAATAACAAAAACAACAACAACAACGACGACCTAGTGAAATTCAACTAGTGGGGTCTGGGGAGGGTAGTGTGTACGTAGACCTTACCCTATCCCGAAGGAATAGAGAGGCTGTTTTCGAAATACCCTCAGCTCAAGAGGACAAAAAGACAAAAGGAGAAAAATTCAGTAACACCACATAAATAATAGGAAAAAGAGGAACAACATAAAATCCAGAAGAAAGATACAAAGCAAAAGCGAAATAGTATCCCTACCAAACTAATCCCACAAAGTTATGACATAAGGAAATAATCAACTACCTCCTAACCTATAACCTTATTATTCGACCTTCCAACTTAAAGCTTCTGAAATTAGAATTTTCTTTCCAACTCAACTCCGAACTTCCCGAAATTTAATTTTGATCACACGTACAAGTCGTAATACCTGAAGTGAAGATGGTCATTGCCTCAAACCTTCTAGAGCTCAAAATGACCGATCGGGTCGTCACACCCCTCTTAGAAACAAGAAAACCTAAAAATGTACCTGAAGCCACGTCAAAAACGCACTTTTTCGGATTCAACTTTATGTAGTACTTGCGGAGAATTTCAAAGGTCTTAACCAAACATTAAAAATGATCCCTTGCCTGTGTTGACTTGACCAACATATCGTCTATGTAGACTTCCATAGCTTTTTTCAGGCATTCTTGAAATATTTTGATCACCAATCTCTGTGTGGGTCTAGCATTTTACAAACCAAATGGCATGACTTTGTAGTAGTAAGTCCCCCTGTCTGTGATAAATGAGGTTTTTTCCTCATCTAAAGGGTCCATTTTTATCTGATTTTAACCAGAATAAGCATCTAAAAGACTTAAATAAAAGCTCCTGACTTGCGGTAGAATTAATTAATTGTTTTATGTGTGGTAAAGAAAATGAATTTTTAGGACAAGCTTTATTTAAATCAGTATAATCTACATAGACTTGCCATTTTTCATTCTATTTTTGAACCACAACATTATTGGCTAACCATTCAGGGTACTTTTACCTCTCGTATCAAATCAATTTTCAGAAGTTTTTGTACCTCATCCTAGATTACTTCATTTTTGAAAGCGCCTTGCTTCCTTTTCTTTTGCTTGGCAGGTGTGTGTAATGGATCCTCACTTAGCTTATGAATCATCACCTTTGGTGGTATACATGTCAGATCTGAATGCAATAAAGCAAAGCTATCTGCATTAGCACATAAAAATTCAATTAACTTTCCTTTCATTTTTGGGCTCAAATTTGCTCTGATTTAAACTTTTCTATATGGCCAGTGGACAAATAATATTACAGCCTCGAGCTCCTCCGTGGTTGTTTTAATGTTCTCGTTTTCCTCTAGCTCTTGGATCACATATGGTCTTGAATCGACATCAGTATTGCCTTGCATGTTTTTAGTTGAGGTATGAACAGAGGTATCCCCAATTGAATTCTTTAATTGTGTTTCGCATCTGCATCATTGGCTGTTGTGTTTGCAATCAACACCGAATTAATGCTTCGTAAAGCATGTTGATCTTTCCAGATTTATCGGATCCCCCACCATGAAGGGAATTTGATAATTTGATGCAGGACACTTTTATTGAATTTCAAATTAGCAGTTCAGAATGTCTTGAATTTTCAAATTTAGGATACTTAGTCATGAAATTTAAGTGAATTGGCTAATCTTTAAATATATTGTAAATTGTGAATATATTTTAAATAACAGGCTTAAAAATGGCTATTTGGTGCACTTCACCCTCACTTATTTGATGAAAGGCCCCTTATATGATTTTGGACAATCCTCATCTTATTAACTAGCTTTTGGGTTGAGTTAAGCGTAAGGTTCATTTTTTTTATTGTTGCATCAGGGTTTAAGGAAATACATTTCAAATTAATCCTAACGGTCTTGGGAAAATATTTCTGCATATCAACATTATTTGGGCCAAACTGGGTTTAATAAACACAACTCGTCCAACTCAAGTTTGAACAGGTTGGACAAACTTATACTTTACATCAATATTGACACTTTAGTAATAATCTTGGCTAAGGCAAGAAATGAGAGTACGTGCGGGATAGAGCATGGTAGGACAGTAAGAAGTCAGCGGTGGATGGAAAACATAAGTACTATAGGGTATATACATGTGAATCAAACATATTCGATATGGATTATGGAATATAAAAATGCACGCGAAAGAACGCTAAAAGGTTAATAGATAACAGATTAAGAACCCATTAGTGAGAAGAATCAAAATATTGACCCATCAAATCAAAATCGGATTGAAGTTGCTGTTGAGGTCTGCCCTCCACGTTGAACAAAAGTTAACTTGGCAAGTTGCCATTCAGAAAATAAGAAAGATGACCATTGAATAGTGAGGTCGTTCTTAGATCCTAATTTATAAGTACTAAGAAAAGTTGGGTGCGATCTAGATATCCCACTACTCATAATAATGCCAAGCGTGGAAGGCAGATAAAGGTCGGATATTTTCTCGGGGGACAGTTCAATCTAAATAATTATGCAGATATGATAAATCTCTCTCTATATAAAAGCTGATTAATATTTGTAATTAAGAGTGTGTTTGGTGTGAAGGAAATATTTTTTTTGTTTGGTTGGTGTTTGCTCAAAAGTTATCATACACTTTATGAATACAAAATAATATACATGAGTTACGGGCAAATCATAGCAAATCGTAATAATCCATGAACTAATTGAAAGAAATGATAATAAATTCTCGAGATTAGGAGAAGAAGCATTAAAAAGTTTTATTGATAATGTTAGTTTGGTCTGCCTCTCCATGAAGACGTTCAGAGCCTTACAATGGAGATTTATCTTCCCCCCAAGATGGGTGCCTTTTTCTCTCCTCTCTCTTCTTCTTTCCGGAGAATAATGGTTATGAAGAAGCCCCCCCCCCCCTTTATAGGGTTTATTCCTCTAGTATTTATAGTTGTAAGCTCCGTGAGTTAATATTAAGTGGTCGTGGCCACGCTGAGGTTTCGTCCCCATGGAGAGATGGATAGGCCTTGCCTTCACGTATCCAACCGAATAAGAGTTGAATAATGTTATGGATAAGTGGCCATACCACTTATTAATAACAGATTAGCTCAAGATGAGATTAACTTTGTTAGTTATTGTGGGGTCGAATTCTGACCCATACAGTTAGTCCATCCGCTTATCGAGGTCGTGTTTTGACCGAGCTCAATGAGCAAACTTCGTCGATTGTGATCTGAAAAACCCGAATAAGGGGGTCGGCTGTCGCTTTGGTCGAGACCGAATTCTTTTTGGAGATAGCCCGAACCTTGTGGAATGTCGGCGTCGTGTTATCAAATTACCAAGTCGTCGTATATCAAGACAGAATGCCTCTTCTCGGCGAAGATATATGACGTTTCAACACAATTCGAGCGAGACCGAACTTCGTTACGTTCTGGTCCTCGCATCTGTTTGGGATCATAGTCGTTGACGATGTGGGACAGGCCATATGCGATGCGGCCGTGGGGAATAAGTATGCGCCGGGTACGTATTTGGTCACGTCCAGAATTTTGAGGGCGTACGGCACATTCTTTCAGCTTTCGCAGGCCGTTGCGATTATTCCGATGGCAAGACATTGGCGGATGGCTGAGAAGTCCCTTCGTGGAGCTTGTCATAATGACGCATGCTTCGGCAGAACCAAACCGTTTTACGGTTGGTCATGCAGTTAATGATGGCTATTGGGTTTTGCGAAAGCCATTTACATTGCCTATAAAGGTGGGTTGAGGCATTCATTTCTCATATCTTCATTGTTCATCTGAGAGAGATTCTGAAGAAACTTTTTCATTCTGCTAATTCATCTTCTCCTTTCTTTCCTTGATTGTGATAACCTTTGTCTTGCCCACTGAATTCTATCCCTTTCTCTTTAGTAGATCAACATTGGAAGGTAGTTCTTCCCACGATGCTCTTCCGATGGATTTTCCGGTCAATTCTCCGGTAGTTGAAGGGCCACCTCCGGCCATGGGAGGTGCAGAACATATAGAGACCGGAGAAGTTCCGTCGGTTGACGAGGTAGTTCCTCATCCCGGAGGTCCGGCGATCGATTTCACCGTCGACGGTGGAGAGGACCCAGTGGATGAAGCCCCATTAATGGGGGAAATTGGGGTGGCCCGATTACGGGGACAGGGGGTCATCCCCACCCATGCAGACATCGTTCTCGCTAGAAGCGAGGAGAGGGTCCACACCGACCGCAGGGGATACTGCGTCTTTTATGCCTATCCCTTTAGGTTGGGGTTTAAGATTTCGCTCCCAATGCTGGTGGTGAATTTCTGCCGTTATTACGGGGTGTGCCCGGGTCAGCTCACTTCTTCCCTCTACAAATTATTGGTGATGTTTATCAAGTATGGGGAATTGGCCGGTAGGGTGGTCTCGCTGCAGCACGTGCTCAGCCTCTACGCCCCTCAGAGAGTCAGTGGCACCATGATTCGGGCGTGCCCTTGTGGGTCGAGGTGCCTGACCGCGACACTGGATGATGAGGTCGACCCCCGTCCTTTTAAGCATTTCTTTTACATCAGGACCGAGCTTTTAGTGGCGTGTCCCACTGGGTTCCCAGAGGCTTGGAACCATGTACGTAAGTTTCTTTATCGTCGTATTCCTTTTTTTCTTTTCTTATGTCTCGCATTCGTGAGTGCTAACTCGTGTCAATTTTGTAGCCGAAAAGTCAACACCGGCTCCGTTAGCTGGGATACGCGGGTGGGTTGAGGTCATGCTTCCTCATATCGAGGGGGTACGCACGTGGGCATCTTTCTGGGAGAGGCATGGTCGCAGGCCTGCTACAGGTTAGAAGTTGACTTCTTCCTTTGTTCTGATTTGATTCGATTTTATTTACCAACTTTGCTTTTCTGTGATAGGGAGGGCACGTCGTGGCAGGGCTCCTCAGTTGGCCTTCCGGCGACCAGGTGCAGTTGCCCGGCTTGTTACAGCACTAGTACCGCGCCGTGTACTGAGGGCGGCGTCAGTTGAATCTTCGGCGGCTCCTTTCTCGCCACGGGCCGCACTTCGTGATGAGGGGTCATCGCGGGTTGCGTGCCCTAAAGCGGAATCGCCCTCAGACGGGGAGGAGGAGGAGAGGCCGCTGATTAGACGCAAGGTCGTGTTCATGCCGGCTCCTCCTATGGTAATTAACTTGGATTCCCCTCCAGCGGATGTGAAAGAGAGTGCAGCCGCAGCGCCCGCCTTTGAGAGCGAACAAATAGTGGGGGTTGCCCCGGCTGGCTTAGGCCATGATGATACCGTCGCTTCAGCGACTCAGTTAGTGACTCCCGTCGTTGAGATGGGGGGGTAGTTCCTCAGCGACTGCTGAGGTTGGTGAGCCAAGAATTTCGTTGGCGGTTATGGCGGGTGACTCTGCCTTACCAGCGGTGGGAGGAGGAAGAGACGCATCCGGAAAAGATTATGAGTCCGAATCTGATTTGGACCCCGAGGACATCCACATGTTACGGGAAGGCTTTACGAATTCGGCTGTGCGCGCAGAGGGAAGGTCTTGCCTCATCGAGGTCCCCACGGATTTAAACTTATTGCTCCAAGGCTCGAGTTTGGTGCCGTAGTTTGGGCGTCTATGCTCGGAAGTCGAGAATGCATCGCTGAGGGACGTCACGGATATCGGGATGATGAATGAGGTGGCCGTAATGGGCTTGAGGGTATGTACTCTGACGTTAGTTTGCTTCTTCTTTTTCCTTAGTTTGCTTTTTATCCTAATCGTGGCTTTTGCTTTGCAGTCTTATTTGCTGGAGGTGGAGGGCATTCGTCGAGCTAACGTCCACTCGGCGATATTTTTGCGGGTGTTGGAGAAATATTTCCACTACCGAGATTGGTGCCGGGATATGCGCATGCGCTTGAGAAATGATCCCCGTAGTCGGGCCCTGGTCGAGGAATTGGCGAAGCGGGAACTTCAAATACAGCAAGCACTTAGCAGAATAAGTGCCCTTGAGGAGCAGCTCCGTCGGAAGGATGAGGAGCTCGAGGCGGGGAAGAGGATCACGGTCGAGTGTGAACGCTAGGGTTTGGCTAAGGTGGCAGAGGCTGCAGCGGCATGGAGCGGGAAGGTAGCTGCATTGGAGGGTGAGGTCGCAGCATTGCAGCGTCAGGTGAGTGATGCCTCGTCTAGGGCTAAGGCGTTGAAGGAGGCTATCCGCGCGCACGAGTCCTAGCTGGTGCTGGTGAGGGCTGTTGCCGCTTTTAGGGAGGCAAACCTCGAGGAGCGGATATGTGTTATTGAGCAGAATGCCCAAGTTATGGCGGAGCGGGTTACGGCCTTGGAGGAAGAGAATCAGCGCCAACGGGACCAAGCCGCTTCTTCCAGCCAGCCTTGTGAACTTTGGGTTTTTGTTGAGGCCCAACGTGATGTATATAATAATTTATGGGAGGCCGACATCGTGGCCGAAGCTGCTTTCGAGGGGGCGCGCCAAAAGGCTCGTGAGGCCCGTATTGACTGTGGTTTTGATGTGGCGACGCCAGAGGCTGACAATGGCGCAGATGGGGGCCCGGATGGCGCCGAATAAAAAGAAACATTTTTTTGTCTTGTTTGCTGCTTGGCGTTTGCTTTCTTTTTGTTTTTCTTCCCCCCCCCCTTTTTTATTGACCGGCCATGGCCAGGTGTAAGCGGGGATGACCCGCAATTAACCTTGTAAATAAATGAAATCTTCTTTCCGTTATTTGCCTTGTACTTATTTTGTACTTCGCTCTTTTTTCCTTTGGATTTTTCTTTGCATACGTTCGTGGGAGCGATTTGTCTTTGAGTTTGGCTTTGGTAGGTGTGTTGAAGTTTTGTTGACGCCTTTTCTTCTTCGACTCGGGATTAATGAGTCGGAATCATTGCTTGGCGACAACGGAGCTTAGTCAAACTACTGGCCGCGATGGTAAAAATGTGACCTTGTGGTTTGACCGAGGCCGAACTTTTCGTGCCCCTAATCTTAATTCGAGTTGGATGTAATTAATTGAATGGCGAAGGTGCCTGACCCGCGTCTTGATTCGTTGGCGGTTGACTTTTGCTGAGTTCAATGGTGAATGAGCTTGGTCCGAGTCCTGGTTTATTCGTAGTTACACTTGTTGGCAAAGGCGCATAGCCTGAATCTTGGTTCAACCGTAGTTGAACTTGCTGGCGTAGGCGCATAGCCAGAGTCCCAGTTCAATTGTTGTTGAACTTTGTCAATTTTGACGGCGAAGGCGCATAGCCTGAGTCTTGGTTCAACCGTAGTTGAACTTGCTGGCGAAGGCGCATAGCCTGAGTCCCAGTTCAACTGTTTTTGAACTTTGTCAATTTTGACGACGAAGGCGCATAACCTGAGTCTTGGTTCAGCCGTAGTTGAACTTGCTAGCGAAGTCGCATAGCTTGAGTCCCACTTCAACTATTGTTGAACTTTGTCAATTTTGACGGCGAAGGCGCATAGCCCGAGTCTTGGTTCAACCGTAGTCGAACTTGCTGGTGAAGGTGCATAGCCTGAGTTCCAGTTCAACTGTTATTGAACTTTGTGAATTTTGAAGGCGAAGGCATATAGCCCGAGTCTTGGTTCAGCCTTCATTGAACTTGCTGGCGAAGGCACATAGCCTGAGTTCCAGTTCAACTGTTGTTGAACTTTGTCAATTTTGACGGCGAAGGCGCATAGCCTGAGTCTTGGTTCAACCGTAGTTGAACTTGCTGGCGAAGGCGCATAGCCTGAGTCCTATTTCAACTGTTGTTGAACTTTTTTAATTTTGACGGCGAAGGTGCATAGCCTGAGTCTTGGTTCAACCGTTGTTGAACTTGCTGGCTAAGGCACATAGCCTGAATCCAAGTTCAAATTGTTGAACTTTGTCAATTTTGACGGGAAGGCGCATAGCCTGACTCATAGTTCAACCGTAGTTGAACTTGCTGGCGAAGGCGCATAGCCTGAGTCCCAGTTCAACTGTTGTTGAACTTTGTCAATTTTGATGGCGAAGGCGCATAGCCTGAGTCCCAGTTCAACTGTTGTTGAACTTTGTCAATTTTGACGGCGAACGCGCATAACCTGAGTCATGGTTCAGCCTTAGTTGAACTTGCTAGCGAAGTCGCATAGCTTGAGTCCCACTTCAACTATTGTTGAACTTTGTCAATTTTGACGGCGAAGGCGCATAGCCCGAGTCTTGGTTCAACCGTAGTTGAACTTGCTGGCGAAGGTGCATAGCCTGAGTTCCAGTTTAACTGTTATTGAACTTTGTGAATTTTGAAGGCGAAGGCATATAGCCCGAGTCTTGGTTCAACCGTAGTTGAACTTGCTGGCGAAGGCACATAGCCTGAGTCCTAGTTCAACTGTTGTTGAACTTTGTCAATTTTGACGGCGAAGGCGCATAGCCTGAGTCTTGGTTCAACCGCATTTGAACTTGCTGGCGAAGGCGCATAGCCTGAGTCCCAGTTCACCGTTGTTGAATTTTATCAATTTTGGCGGCGAAGGCGCATAGCCCGAGTCTTGGTTCAACCGTAGTTGAACTTGCTAGTGAAGGCGCATAGCCTGAGTCCCAGTTCAACTGTTGTTGAACTTTGTCAATTTTGACGGCGAAGGTGCATAGCCCGAGTCTTGGTTCAACCGTAGTTGAACTTGGTGGCGAAGGCGCATAGCCTGAGTCCCAGTTCAACTGTTGTTGAACTTTGTCGGTTTCCGGGCGGATCATGTATCTGGGATGCGGGAGATGCCTCACGGGGATTCTCCCTTAAGGGGGGGCTTCTTCTTGTTCGCACTGTCGGAGATCGGAGAGGGAGAAAGCTTGGATTTTGATTTGAGATCTTTGAGTTCTCCTTGTCGGAGGTGCCGTTTAGGGCTTGTTCGAGCGAGGTTGTTCTTATTTTTTGGAGTTTCTTTCCTTTTGTTCTAGGGAAGAACTACGCGATTTTTCTAGGATAGCCCCACAGACGGCGCCAAATTGTTTGCTCAAAAGTTATCATATACTTTATGAATACAAAACAATATACATGAGTTACGGGCAAATCATAGCAAATCGTAATAATCCGTGAACCAATTGAAAGAAATGATAATAAATACTCGAGATTAGGAGAAGAAGTATTAACAAGTTTCATTGATAATGTTGGTTTGGTCTGCCTCTCCATGAAGAGGTTCAGAGCCTTACAATGGAGTTTTATCTTCCCCCAA
>MU783711.1:46925-78542 GCA_026770625.1 Nicotiana glauca
ATATATATATATATATATATATATATATATATATATATATTAATCCAAATACCAACAACCCACGCTTAAAATCTTGCTCGTCGTCGAGCAACGTAAACTTTACTACCTAAACCACACAACTCAAAATACCACATCAATAGGAGAGCAGATGACCATTAAGCACACTATACTTATGACTATGGTTGATGGCAACAATTAAGCTAGAGCATATGCAATCACATACATTTCCCATTTTAGTTAGGCTATTCTTCAAAGGAATTATTCACAACTAAGTGTCACGACCCGGATTTCCCACCATCGGGAGTCGTGATGGCGCCTACTGTCGGAGCTAGGCAAGCCAAGCATTTAAACATTTTCCGATAACAACCCAACAATAATAATATTAACGAGTCATTTAACTAAGAGCGGAAGTCTTTAAAACATAAATAACTGAAAGCTCAAAATGCGGAAGTTTAATATTTCTCTACCCAAGACTGAAGTCGCTACCTCACGAACTACTAAAGAGTGCTACAAATAAGTCAGAATAGAAAATACATAATGTCTGTCTCAGTACAATGAAAACAAACTGAAAATATGGAAAAGGACTTCGGCCTGCGAACGCCAGCTATGCTACTTCGTAATTCCTTGGCTGAAGTCAGCTCTCGATCAGTATAATACTGCTGTGGTCCAAAAGCTGCTCCGGTACCGTGATCTGTGCAAAAAGCACAGAAGTGTAGCATCAGCATAACCGACCCCATGTGTTAGTAAGTGCCTGGCCTAACCCCGGCGAGGTAGTGACGAGGCTAGACAGGGCTACCAAATCAACTTGTGCAGTTCAATATATGTATATGCAATAAAAGGAAAGAATACCGGAATTAAACAGTTAAAAAGGGAGGGAAATATGCTATGGGGGAATACAATCCGGATACAAAGTCAACAACTTAAGGAAGGAACAGCGCAATAACAATATTTAACAAAAGCAGAAAAATCAATAGTTGCACGGCATCAACCTTCGTGCTCTCCCTCACATAACTCTCATTTCATGGCACGGAATGATCCTTCGTCCAATTATAGTCGAATCAGAGCACAGAATGTCCCTTCGTGCATAAATAATCAAAACATGGCACGGAATGACCCTTCGTACAAATATAATCAACACATGGCACGGAATGACCCTTCGTGCAAATATAATCAAAACATGGCACGGAATGACCCTTCGTGCAAATATAATCAAAACATGGCACGGAATGACCCTTCGTGCATTATCACTCTTCCTCATTCAAACAGCAATCACAACCAAATGGGCGAAGGAATAAGCAAATAATAAGAAATGTCCCAGCAAGGGAAAAATAATTAAACAGCTAAATCCCGACAAGGGAGCAACAATAACAACTTTCACATCCCGGCAAGGGAGATAATCCATATGTACTCAAACCATCCCGACAAGGGATTAATCATATCTCTTTCTATTTCTTTCATTTCTTACTGAATGGTATTTTTATCGTTCGAGCCAACGCTCCAAAGAATTCACAATTCATAACTAATCCTCATACTCTTCACATTATGTANGCAAAACCCTTAATTTCTACTTTGATTTCATGATTTAGGTCTAGGAATTTGACAAATGATGATAGAAAATGAAGAAAACGAGTTAGATAATACTTACCCAAGAAGCTTTGGTGAAGAAAAGCTCTAAAAATCGCATATGTGCTGTGGAGAAGACAAGGTTTATGAAAAATGGGAATAATCCCGTAATGGTTCTGTTTTGAACTTAAAATTCNAAAGAGTCCCAAATAAATATCAGAATAAGTACAAACAAGGACCCATGGTCATGCTAGACACCGGTGTATAGATACTCATCACCGTGCCTATACACTGTACTCGAACATTTAGCAATTAGCAATTAATAACACTCTAATCTTATTCCCTCAAGCCAAAGTTAGATCAAACACTTACCTCAGTCCAAAGAATAGCAATCAATCCTCAAATACCGCCTTNGCTGGGAAAAAATGCACTTCGCGTTCGCGGGAAAGGGGATGCGTTCGCGAAGGGTAAACTGGGCAATTCATCGTGTTCGCGTGAGGGTCAACGCGAACGCGTAGAGGAAAAATGCTGGGGGTCCAAGATTGGCCTACGCGAATGCGATAGAGGAACAATAAATCATCGTGATCGCGATGGCCAGAACGCGAACGCGAAGAAGGGAAATACTGGGTCCTGAATTTGGCTTACGCCTTCGCGAGGGTCAAGACGCGAACGCGAAGGGGGAAGGCACAGAGCTACACGAACACGGTGAAGAAAATCCATGTGCAAAAATAGCAAAAAATCTGCTAACTTCTTAAGTCCAAAACCACCTCGAACACTTCCAAAAATGCACCCGAGCCCTCGGGGCTCCCAACCAATCGCACACACTAACTCAACAACATCCTACGAACTTATTTGTACGATCCAATCGCCAAAATAATATCAAAATCATTGAATCAAGCCCCAAATTCATCATTTTTCATTATAACTACAAAATTTCAAACTTTAGCTATTTAGGTCCGAAACACGTCAAATGACGTCCGATTTCGACCAAACTTCACAGAAAGCACTTAACACATATTTAAGACTTGTTTCGGGCGTCAGAACCAAAATACGAGCCCGATATCATAGTCTTTTAATCAATTTTTCATTTCCTTTTTCCTTAATAATTTCAGAAAAATAATTTCACAGAAAATTTTTTTTACTCGGGTTCTAGACCTCAGAATTCGACTCCGGCAACATGCCCGAGTCCCATATTTTTCTACGGACCTTCCGAGACCATCCAATCTCGGGTCCGGGTCTGTTTACCCAAAAGGTTGACCAAAGTCAACTTTAATCATATTAATATCAAAATTCATCATTTTTCACACATAATTCATATTTAATCCTTCCGGCTATAAGACCGGACTACGCACGCAAGTCGAGACAAGTAAAAGTGAGGTTTTAAAGGCCTCGGAAGCACGGAACGAATGAGTAAATAGGTGATGACCCTTTGGGTCGTCACACTAAGACAACATGCTCATAATAATCCTAGCGTCAAAAACCGACTCAATATCACAATGAACTCCTGGCATGAATACCAAACATTATAGAGATGTCTAATAATGTTACCTATTCCTTGTGAAATCATGTGCCCTTACATCAAGAACAAGAGAGTAAGTTGAATCCACACATTCGAATCTCATGATCAAATATAATCTAAGGACTCACATCTATAAAAACAAATCTCTCTCTCACAAGGAAGTCACATGCATGCAAAAGGTACCATTGGTTTGCCCATAATATAAATCTCCACTAATGTAGGCTCACTCGATCTAAAATCAATTAGAACTTTATATGGTTGTGATGTGGGCTAAGGGGCGGGTAGGATATATATACATATAGGAAATAGTGGTTCACCCTCATAAGTATTTTAACACATCACATAATAAACTTTAAGCGCAAATTCTTCGATCCACTTTAATTTCACAAACAAGATCCCTCCGCTCATTTGTTCCCTCTTTCTTTAAGAACTATTTTAATTTATACCCCACTAGCAAGAAGAAGACAACAATTCATTCATATATATTTTTCCTTCTCTTTTTTAGAGTTTTCTTTCTTTTTCTTCATTTTGTTTTTCCTTATTTTTTGCTAGTGGTGTATTGTTCCACAAAACAAGTGCACCTTTCACTCATTGGTTTCTCTTGAAAGACACCCCACACTTAGTCTTTGCTTCTCCTGGCGCTCGTTGTACAATTAAAATTCCTTAAGAGGTACAAGATCAAACAAATGTCAATTAAGAACAAAAAGGGCATACACTCGTATTTTGAGTGCCAAATAAAATGTCTATAGGCTCAAAAAGGGTTTAATAGGGACAAGTTTTATTTTTAATAAGCAATTAAGCTCAACAAGATCAAAGAAAGCCTAAATTCATAGCATCACCTAAAATTTCGCTTCGACTCACATACCAGATAAGTTCTAGACTCAATCACAATAACACGCACTACACCAAATCTCACTTCACACATGGCACATGAATCACTAAGGATGGTCTCATTCCGACTCTCAAACAATGCAAGTATTCATAGAGCCGCAAGATATTAAGCATTAAGCACAAAATGAATAATAGTCAAGTAAACGCGACATAGGCATCACAAGACATGCTATCCAATTTCATCAAGGCATCATAAACAATTTCAAACACATAGGGAAGATACTACACATGCCAAAGCCTAAATATGCTACTATCAAACAAGTCAAGGGAGCCTAAGTTCATCAATTTTTTTCCTTTTATTTCCTAAATTTCTAATCTACTCTAAAAATAAAAAATACTACTACGCGGTTCAAACTACATCCCATAAAAAAGAATCGAGGCATAAAGAAAAGTAACGGGGGATTATTACTACCTAAAGAAATTTTTTTATTGGACCTTAATCCTTTAATAATGTTGTCTATAAAATCCATCGTCGGAAAAAGTCCAAATATTCTGATCTTTTCCGTTTTTTTCATTTTTTTTCGAACAACCACTACACTAAAACTAAGAAAAAATTACTAGAATTAAGCTAGGATAGCACAAAAAACCACCCTAATAATCTCCTCTTCCCACACTTAAAATTGTGCAATTTTCTCAATGCACGTTGTAAATAACAAGAAGGTAAAAGAGACTCCTTGGTAGACCAAAAGCCGAAGCATTAGCAGCTCACGGGATATTTAGATTTTTCTCAGGTATGATCTTTTGTGTGGGTACATCACACTTAGTTTCAACCACCTGCTCGCTTTTGCATACGTCATGTTAGCTTTGACTCCATGCTCCTACTCCTACAAAACACAAAAAAAAACTACAAAAAGAAAAACACAATTAAAAAAATAAACAAAAACAAAAAGAAAAAAATAGAATTGGGTTGCCTCCCGACAAACGTCTTATTTATAGTCGTTGTATGACTTACACCACTGCATCACTTTTCCTTTCACTTTGAGGATATAAATTTTGTCTCCAATTTTGCGTCAGTTTTTCTTTAACGTTCCTGGGGCGGTGGTGTAAAAATAATGGAACCAAGCAATAGGTATCACATCTTGCACTTCTTGGCCTTTAAGTGAGGGATATCGTTTTGTCTTCTTAGTATCACAAATTTCAGAATATACACTTTATTCCCTATTCATTTACTCCTCCATAGGCTGAAATGGATCAATTCTCGTGTCACCAACCAAGCACAATGTTGAAAATGGTTAGAATGAGGTCGAATGCACTCCAACTCTAGAATCATTTCACTTTTTACATCCTCACTTATGCACACTTTGTCAACCTTTGCATCATTAATAATATTTTGGTTGAATAATTGGAATTCCTACCACAAGCTGGCCAGTACCCACAAAAATTAGTTGTAGGGCATCAGACGCCTCAACCTTTTATTAAATTAAGCCAGCAGGTAATGAATATCTGAGCCAAATTGGTCTATATCTTGCCTGAGCTCAGTTATTCCTTCTATCAGTTATTTTTTCATATTTGAAAGACCATCACGGAGAGACTCATAAAATTTTATTAGCTGAGCATGTTCCTCTAGCTAAGACAGGCTCACTATAGCTATTTCTTCAAAAATATCTTCGTGTGGGAACTTTCTCTCTTTAGCCAGTTCTTCCGCCTCAGCCTTCATTCTCATGATTGCTGCACTAATTTTTTATATAGCCTTTTGATTTTTATTTTGTTGCTTGGCTACTTGCCTCATCATGTCCAGAATACCATCAACACGTTCCATATCCTCCACTTCATTACTCTTATCAAACTCATAAATATTATTAGAAACATCATAATAAGAGCTCTAAGAAGGATAATAAGAATTAGGACAAACATCCCAATGGCCACATTGACCACCTTACACATTACAAATATTTCACTCATAAGATTGAGATTCATAATTTTTTCACAAATGTGGTCCTCCACAACATGGAAAAGGATCACTAAAGTAAGAATAATCAATATTCAACCAATTATCATTCCAAAATGCCATATCAGCAAAGATAGTAAAATACTAAACTTAGCTAAGAAAAACAAAAAAACTTGAATAGATAAAAAGTAAGAAAAATCTAATCTAGTAAAATAGTTAATTTCTAAGTCCCCCGCAACAACGCCAAAAACGTATTGCTCCTAAATGCACACACAAGTATACGTGGTCGTACAAGTAAAATAGGAGTGTATGTCCAGATATCGTACCCACATGGACTTGTGATTAACTATTTACTAAATTAAACTACCACAATTAATCTATTCAAGCACATTTCTAAAATTACTTAACTAAAACTAATCTAGAGTAGCAAACTAAGAGATTAAAGAAAAAAAGTCCGCAATCTTAGAGGCGAATTTGATGGGAGAAAATATTCTAGAGCTATGGTTAGCTAAAAATCCCATTGAGTTTTCTACTTAAATTGTCTAATTAGTATATCTGGTTTATCGATTGACAGGGTTAATATTACTCGTAGCCTTCTCTCGAAGTACTACTCGCTGATTCAAGCTAACATAATGCCTATATTCCTATGGTATTAGGATTAACAAAACCACATTAATACCTGTATAGTAACCAAGCATGGAGATTAAGTATATCCCTATCCTAACCGCAAATTCGTTCACAATACTCAAGTTCAAGATCCTGCTCTACTCAATCTTATATGCAATCTAGAATTCTCTCTCCCGAGTTCAATCCTAGATTCGTAGATAGTATTCAGTTGGTGATAAAATAATTAAATAATTAAGTACAAGATTGAATAAATAAACTAATATAATAAAATAATAAGAACAATTCAAGTTTCAAACTACAACGTTCATGTAACACACCACAACTCTAGAACTAATAACCTATGAAATTAAAAGAGGAGAAGAGAAGAAAAGAAAAGCTAGTTATCAACCTCCTCCAAGCGTGGTGTGTTTTTCCCCACATGAATTCTTCTCCAAAGTATGTTATATCTCGTCCAAATTAGGTTTAAACTTGCTTTTATACGAGTTAGGGGGTGAGGTCTTGGGCTAAAATAACCTTGTCTTGGGCGAAGTTAGAGAAGTTTCCCTTCACCAGCGCCCAGGTAGCGTGGAGCTCTAGCCCTGGCGCTGGGAAAATAAACGTTCTGGAAGTTGGGCCACAGATAGCGCTCTACGCTGCCTATGGCCCTGGAAATTGCCATTTTCAACTTTTTCTCCTTTTCGGATCTAATCTCGTACCTTTCGTCCCCTATTGCCTTCGGATGATTTCTACATATAAAAATACCATGAATAAACATAAATCAAAATGTTTCACATCCGAAATCTACGAAACACGAGTAAAATATGCGGCAATATATATATATATATATATATATATATATATATATATATATATATATCCCAAGGACTTAAGGGTGTGTTTGGTATAAAGAAAAATGCTTTCTGATATTTGGCTTAACACACAGACACAGTTAAGCCAAATATCAGAAAGCAGTTTCCTTTATACCAAACACACCCTTAAGTCCTTGGGATTTTTGTTAATAATGTGATTTATGGCGTTCAAGATGGGCAAGCAGGTCAAGAGATAATTTCATTTGACAAAGCACACCTACCGTTAACCAATGTCTAGTTGTCTATTAGATTATCAAAACATCCACCAGGCAACAAGCCATGTTTGTACTAGAAAGTAATGCAAGGGATCACCAAACCTAGCTAGTTATGTGTCCTCACAAATTCGTCTTTTCCTATGTCGTTTTAATTAGGCTGAATACATACGGAGACACTTAAAGTTGGCACGATTTTTTATTTAAACATCTTAACTTAGGAGTGTTTCTTATAAGCACGTACATTACATGAACTTTGTTCCAATTAGACACTTCTTGCTGAGTTGGCACATAGAGTGAGTTTCACCCAATATAGGCGCGTGAAAAGCCCAAAAAATATAATTTTTCATTTTTTTAATCTTTTTTATTTCTTTCTTCTTCTTCTTTATGTCCATCATTATTTCCACCATTTCCTCCTCCACTTTCACCATTGTTGTGCCCCCACCATTGATTTAGCTCGAAATTTTGAACAACCCTTCTTCTTCATACCAAAAAGCAGCCGCTAGCCCCTTTTCCAAACAGCCAGCCACCGCCAAGCTCCCCCTCCTCACCACCAAATCCTCTACCACCCTCCTCTCAAACCCCCATACCCAGCCCCTTCTCCAAACAACCAGCAAAAACATTAATTCTCTTATCAGGATAAGAAGTGTCCATCATCGCCAATGACGGAGAATGAACTCCAGCGATAAAAGCACCTTTTAAGCTACAACAAATAGTTTTGCCGGAAAATATAAGCATCATCGGAAGAATCAATTTTCCAGTGTCGTTGCACGCTGCCTGTTCCGGCACTTGAGGAACATTCACCACCAAGATTTGCTCCAAAAGATTAATCTATCCGTTGTTTCACCTAATGACATGTGGGATCATTTATCACAGCAAGGTAAATTATTTCCACCCTTCCAAAGGTTTAAATTCTGGCAGAAGTACTACAAATTTTCTTCAAAATTTTTTTGCAGTGAAGGTGGTGGTGGCGCTCCACCAGTTTAGCCATGGCTAGTTCAGAAAAGTCGATGAAGGAAGCATTTGAAGATAAAATCGGTTGAAGCCCTGCGTTAAACGCTGATATTGATTTTGATCTCGTGCTACGAGTTCTCCGGTACAACACCATTTTTGTTATCCAAAGCTCCTGCTACCGCCGATGAACGGACAAATGGTGATGCCCCAGTTGAGAAAATTAATAGTTTCTGGGTGTAAATTATTTTTTTTCTTTTTTGAGAATGTTATTTTATTTTTTTACTAAATGGATTTTAAAATAGTTTTTTATTTTTTTAACTCAAAATGATATATATCCTTTATTTTATTTGTCATTCGCCACGTCAGTCGCAAGTGCACTGCACACATTTTGTAAGTTAGGCTAATTGTCAAAAAAATGCCTAATTGGAACAAGTTTAGTGTAGTATAAATGCTCAATAGGAACAAACTTCAGTTTAGGTGTCTAAATGAAAGATTGTGCCAACTTTAAGTGTCTCCAGATGTATTCTGTCTTTTAATTATTGTCCTAGAATGTGGGGTTCAAAATTATGGCGACACTATCTGACGACTCATACGGCCTACTATTATTTACTCCCTCAGTTCACTTTTACTTTTTATTTTTTGATTTTCGAGAGTCAATTCACTAATTTTTTAAGCTAAGTTGGATTAAATTTTTTTAATATTTGAAAATTAATATTTAGATATTCGAAAACTATGTTAAAAGTATTATAATTTGTAATTTTTCTCACATCAATATGAAAAAATATATGATAAAACATTGGTCAAAATTTATCTAATTTAACTCTCGAAAAGTGAAACATACTAAGTAAAAGTGAATGGAAGAAATAGTTGTTTAACCAAAAAGTAGGACTTTGATCAAACTTGAGAACTTATGAAAACACGGGTTACTGATAATCAGAAAAAGGTATATAGACAGACTATTTTAGAATGAGATAATATGAAAGCAAGTAAATCAAGTATATTCCAATAATTCTTCGTGTGTTCCAATTCTTAATTTTTCCCCATTTTATAGCCTCTTTGGGAAAATGAGCTTTGTCTCAAGCTATAATGAGGCAATAATGAGTAATGAATGTCATTTAATGATAAGTTACATAAATCAGAAAAAATAGTCTCTACGTTCTCAACATTTAATATGCATTAAATACTGTATTCGGTCCCTCGTAGGTTATCAGGTTCATCCCCTTGGATCTTTGCGCTTTAAATGACCTGAATAAGTGTGGGCTCTGTATCTCCTGAGTAATTGCCCGTTCCTTTTCCAATATCTTTGCTCGCACCCGTTGTTGCTCGTGCCTCTTAATCAACTTTGTTCCTTTGACTGTTTGACTAATCCACGTGTCATGACACGTCATCTGCAATATATAAAACTCGATTTTTCCCAATACAGATAGCCTCCACACTTTCCATTTATTTATCAATTAAATACTTGGGGAGTTTATTGCTTTAAAAAGGGAATTTTTGCCATTATTAATGCTATGACATCATTGACGCTTCAATTTTCTTTTCCATTTAATGCTATGTACACGTGTCGTCTTTTTCATCGGCTCCACAGTTTTGCAGCCTTTTTTAAAAAACTTTTATGGCTCCACTATTCACGAAGAGCTAGTTGCCTTTTGTCACGACCCAATTTCCAGACCCGGTCATGATGGCGCCTCTCGTGAAGACAAGGCCAGCCATATAACCCAAATCACCTCTTTAATAATTATTAAATATAATGAATAGAGAATACAGCTTAATGGCATTAATAACGGATATTTACAGCCCAACACAACCCGACCGGGGTGTCACAAGTCACGAGCATCTAAAGAAGGCTGAACACCACTACAGGGCCAATAATATATACAAAATAAAATCTGGAGTTCAAAAGATGAAGTTTGGTGCCGCGAACGCCAGTGGTCACCTTGCTCAGCTACAATTGTATACCTTCAATCAGCTAACGACCCGCTACTGGGTGGAAAATACCTGCAGCTGCATGCGAGGTACAGGGAGTAAAGTGAGTACTCCAACTCAGTGAGTAATAAAAGTAAATAATAACTGAGCAGCAAGAAATCACGTAATGCACTCCATTATGCTATATAGAACAGTGCAATCCTTTGAGAAATCCGTAAAACTGTGAAATCCTTTAGAAAATATCTGGGCTATATTAAAACCTCTTTTAAAAATATCTCTTTCAACAGTTAAGCAAATGAATGCGATATCAGATAGTGCAAATCAGCACATAAGTCAGCCCCTCGGGCACAACACTCCATTAAGAAATAACACCAAGGTATCTGGTAACAATGCAAGAAATAGCATGGATGCCAATGATATGAGAGTGCTGAATGTCATGCCACGTAGTACAAGCAGGAACCAATGCATGAATGCAATGCAATGCACATAACCGGTACAATCAGGTACCCACTGCGGCGTGCAGTCCGAGCCAACCATATGTTTTACGTCGACGACGCTCACTGGGGGTGTGTACAGACTCCGGAGGGGATCCTATGGCCCAAGCGCTATAATCAAGCCATCTCGTGGTATCAACCAGGCCCTCGGCCTCAATATCAATACAGTATCGTTGCGGTAAGCAGCCCGATCCAGCGCTCACTGGGGCGTGCACAGACTCCGAAGGGGCTCCTACAACCCAAGCGCAATATCAGCCATCTCGTGGCATCAAATAGGCTCTCGGTCTCAATATACATATATCATCGTTGCGGCGTGCAGCCCGAGCAATCCATATATTCAGAAATTACTATAACACTGCTGCGGCGCGCAGCCCGATCCATGCTCAGTGCAGAAATGCACATAAGCCACTTGGGCAATATTAACATGATAGTCCTTAGCTCGAAACGTCAATAAATTATTGTTTAAGTTTTCAAGTCTTAGAAAAATGGCTGAGTTTGTAAAATAGTATTAAAACCTTGGACCGAGATCAAATAATATACAAGTAATGCAAAAATAGTGATATCAATCCCTGAAGGAATCACATAGTTGGCACGAAGCCCCAAACATGGCAATCAGCCTGAATTATGATGATAACAAATACTTTGAGTCAAATATGCGGTAAGAAACAACCGGGATGGACCATGTCACAGCCCCCCAATGGTGCTCTACCCCACGCTCATATCCTACGTGCAAGTCACCTCAATACAACACTATGATGTGCAAATCCGGGGTTTCAAACCCTCAGGATATCATTTACAAGTATTACTCACCTTGAACCGGTGAATTCTCTAGCCCGCGACGCCTTTGCCCCTCAAACCGACCTCCACGCGCATCGTATCTAACCAAAACCACAACGAATACATTACAATAGGCTAAGGGAATATAACCCAATCGAAAAGACTCAAAAAATATCGAAAATCACAAAATTGGCAAAACCCTAGCCCCAGTCCCGCTTCTCGAAATCCAGAAAATTTTACATCAATACGATCCTTATCTCGCCACGAGTCTATACATATCAAATTCACAAGAATCGGAGTCCATTTGACCCCTCAAATCCCTAGTTTAACTCTCTTAAGTTTCAAGCCCTAGCCTCCATTTTTAACCTTTAACTCCTTGGGCTTTCATTGTTAATCCGTGTTTATACACCATAATATCATAGTCTAAGTCCAAGAATCCGTACCTGATGACAGCCCTTGAAACCCTCTTCAAAAATCGCCCAAAACCCTCTTAGTCTGAAGTCCAAAAAGTTTGTTCTTTCAAAATTCGCAAAGAAGACTTAATTTAATATCTGCCCAGGCCTTTTTGCTTCTGCGGCCCGAAAATGTCGCTTCTGCGGTTATCGCTTCTGCAGTTACCGCTTCTGCGGTTCTTCCACCGTTTCTGCGGTTTTTCATCAAGTCACCCCGGACCGCTTTTGCGGTCCAAAGCCGCACCTGCGATGACCGCTTTTGCGGAAACCCTTCCGCTTCTGCGGAATTTGCCAAGCCCCTCTAAAACCGCTTCTGCGATCTACCCCACCGCATCTGCGGAACCGCTTCTGCGGTCCATTTTCCGCAGATGCGGAAATGGCAGAACCAGCAAATCCCAAAACATGCAACAAGCTCCAAACTCTCCGTTTAACAACCCGAACTCACCCCGAGGCCCCCGGGACCTCAACCAAAAGCACAGATATGATCTATTACCTTATTCAAACATGCTAGAACCATCGAAACATTACCGTTAACATCAAAATCATCAAATTTCACCAAATCAAAGCCTAAGTTTATCAAATTCTTCCGAAACTCACATTCGATCAAAAACCCAACCTAACTACCTCCGATTCAACTAAAATTTTGCACACACATCACAAATCACCTAACGAAGCTGTTACATCTCTCGGAATTCCATTCCGACCCTCGGATCAAAATATCACCTACTTCTACACCGGACCTCCAAAATCAATTCCGATTGCGCTCCTAAGTCAAAAATCACCTCCCGAAGCTAATCGAATTGCCGGAAATCACATCCGAGCCTCTAACTCATAAGTCAACGTCCGATTGACTTTTTCCAGCTTAAGCCTTCCTTAAAGAGACTAAGTGCCTCATTACCTACCAAATCCAATCCGAGTCAACTCAAACTCACCCAACACATATAATAAATCATGAAGAAGTAATAAACGAGGAAAATGGGACGGAAACACATGAGACGATCGGTCGGGTCGTCACATCCTCCCCAACTTAAACCAATGCTCTTCCTTGAGCATACCTAGAGTTGTCCTAGAAGCCAACCAATAGCTGAATAACCTTACCAAACATATACCCGGGGTGATCCCACGTCACCCTAGCTCGCATTGGTCCGATAACACAACATAGCTGAAATCTCACAACCCACCTAGACCATGACCCGTAGAACCATATCGCACTTTCCGAAATTGTATGCAAGACCAGAACCTCACATCTATACTCAGGATGAGTCCGAACCAGCTGTAATAACCCATACCTGCAACCTCTGGTGCAATTCTATGTTATACCACATAGCTCAGACACATGCAGCGATAACTCCCGTTCACGGCAGCTGTCCACAACAACCATATACCGATAAAAGCCTCTTATTAGCTACAGCCTTATTCCAACACTTCCATATCCTACCAATGATAATGAAACACACAGCGAACCGTAACCATTTCTCAAATCAACTACTCATGAAAACACTTCCCTTTTGACTAATACCACAACAGATTTCTGAACCGAACCTCGATATTATTCTTCCAGCAAGCTCTAATCAAATTTGTTCGTTTTCATTAATGACTCCCATGATCACCTCGAATCCAGCACACCACTCTGGTGATATGACACCTCATCACAGGCCTAAGCCACAACTTGCATAATCCACGCACCAATGAAGGGCGGTCCGAACATACTCAAATTATGACAAATGACTCAAACAAAAGAGCTGTAACTCAAACTCCTCAATACCATCACAACACAGGGATGGGACCCCGTCCCACATCATAAAAATAGAATACCTGAATCTACCCCGAAGGGTCTAATCTCCACGTAGCCTCGCTACAATGCGCGATCTTATCCAAACACTGTTACACATGAAGCACCTCAAGTCGCTATACAAGAAATTGACAACCATGCACGATTGATATCTGGAACCCAAACAAATCATTATATCCATGGTGAAGCAAGTAATATACACCATATGATCCTGAAAGGACACAACCTATGCGCCATTCGCCGAGCAACACCCAATGCGGACTTTCCTTAGAAACCAGGAAGCAATGCATACAAAATAGCATTTGGAAAACTATTCTCAACATCACACTGTTGCGGCGTGCAACCCGATCCGGATAACATACCCGTGGCGGCGTGCCACCCGATCCACATAAATATCTCACATAGGGAGATGCACATCGAGCCAAATTTTCTCATTATAACAAACACCGAGTATCAGTCGTAATCATACTGAGTGCTTAATGATATCTACATAGAGCGTTGTAAGCTACAAAACTCAAACACAACTAAGGTTCCCCCCCTCAACTTCCACTATGAATCTCGATAGCACCGCACTATATGTGCCCACTGTCCGAAAATCATAACGCCTCACAGCACAGAAAAAGCAACTCATAGATCTCCCCAGATCACTAGCAGGATCAATAATGATCGAATCAACCTATCCTTCATCAATGCAACTCATGACTAACCAAACTAACTCAAGCTAAATACGTAGCCACATTGGCCTGCCAACGAACTCAATACCAAGGAGCCTGAAGCTGCTCCTCCCACTACTATAACTCCTGCCGGAGCCACTCGATACGGTGCCCGGTACCAAATAAATACCGAAATCCTCAATCTCGCCCGGCGACATGCCCCGCCACAACAAATGCATCCGACAAAGTCCCTCAATACTGGAACTGAATCATGGTAGAAACCTCTGCACTGACATCCGCCACGAAGGCCCAATTACATTACCCATCTTCCGAGACATATACCCTCGTCAAATCACTTTCAATTAGAAGTATCGTTTCCTTGATTACCTGAGGCTACCCTTTGCCTAAGAATTTTATGAACTTCTTTTCAGAACTGAACTGTAACTCACCTAGCCAACAACTTCCACTGATCCCATTTTTAAGAAAAATCATTACACATTCCATGCTTCGCATACCTATAGAAAATATATTCATCTCCAAACCACGGTGAAACTCATCAAGAGCTCTCTCTCCCAATTCCATTGCACAAGCTAAACTGCCAGGACTGAATCCTTATACCCGAACCAAGCTAAGCAAGCTGTCAGAACTCAAGAGCCTTGCTGCATAATACCAGTAAAAGCTCATTACCTCAAGCACATACAAATAAATTAATCATATCATTACCATACCGATTCGGTCCGCTATCAAGCTATTCCATCTATCTGATTTCCTTTGTGATTCATCATCCACTTGACATCCCTTCTTGCTGTAGCACCACAATGCCTCAACCCAGGCTTACCACACGAGACTCGCACATAAGACCACACTGTCTAAGACCCATGGCCACTGAATACTCTCTCAACCGTTCCCAGAAATACCACATTCCAGAGTACTTTACCCCGAAGAACTTCCTGCGAATCTAAAATTTGTTACCATTACTTTCCAGATATTGATACATAGAATCCCATAATTAACATAAAATACCACAAGTCTTGATCTTTTCTAATGAAAACACAGTCCCTAGCCACATACACAACCTTAAGACACCTGATTATTACATGCCAAATCTTGAACACAATAAAACCAGTCTCGAGAGTCATTCACTCTTACACAACTGTAAATTATCTGACTTAACGAACAGAACTACTCGTGCCTTATTAGAACTCTGACACCGCAAAACATGATCTCATACCAATACAAATAACCATCTTCCTTCTCTATACATTGAGCATTCTTTACCAGCAACAGC
This sequence comes from Nicotiana glauca, assembly GCA_026770625.1. Classification (NCBI taxonomy): domain Eukaryota; kingdom Viridiplantae; phylum Streptophyta; class Magnoliopsida; order Solanales; family Solanaceae; genus Nicotiana; species Nicotiana glauca. The sequence goes on from MU783711.1 coordinate 62,810, forward strand.
TCAAGACATCCTATTATTTTCACACATCTACGAAGCACCGTATAACCTTTATAAAAAAAAAAATTTCACACGTGCCATCCTCGGCTTAATTTCTGCAACCAGAACTGATCCACTCGCATACCTCGAAACGGAACCAACATAGCACATAACCGTGCAGTCAGCTAGCCAACAGCAACCTCCCCAACTTGGCTCGAAGCCATATATCAAGACATACTCAATAACTCGTAATACGTTTACTCTAATGATGCCACTATATCATACTGATATTAAACTCAAATCTTGTACAAGTTTTTGAAAAAAACACCGATCATCCAGTACCGTAATCCTCTACACATCTCGCATTCATCTCTACCTCAGCTAGGTCCACTATATTAAGCGACCCAAATTCTCAGATTTCAACACATACCCTTCAATTACACATGAGATCTTCTAACATACACACAAGGATCATGCCACTCGAGAACACTCCACAGGAGATAGCCCACCTGTTTGGCCTCAGTTTAGTATTTCAGCACACCTTCCACCATCATACACATAACACTACCATTTAGTCTTCTTGAGTCTGAACTCATACCGCCACTCATAATGCACTTCACTTCTCAACTAGGAGATACGAAAATATTCTTCATGTGCCCATAATTCGGGCTACACACCAAGCCACAATAGGAATCGAATCACTTAACAGTCCATCTACTATCCTGCAGACTTCGTCACTACCGAATCATATAAACACATCTCGTCGTACTAACATGCTCATCACATGGATATCCAATCGCCATTCCGGCTAATAGGGACAATACCAAACATATAAGTGCAAAACACTTGCTCACCAAGTCAGCACCTCAGTGCTCAAGCCGTAGGCAAAGTATCGGCCTCAAGTCCTCTAGACTGGCCCAACATCAACTCATAAAAATCACATCTCGCCCCTCGATCAGGGAATCACATTCCATCAAGGCACATCTGATACTGAGCGCTCACGTGCGCATACAATCGCGTGGAAGGAATTTCAAGAGTTTTCTTTTCAAGATGAATCAAGGACGCACGTTAAGAATTCAAGAATGTGAAGTTTTCCTAAAGGTTCTGCAGCTTCTCGAGGATAAATACAGATGTCTCCATAACGATCCGCGAGACTCTACTAAACCTGCTCATAACTTGTGAGACCTAGTAACCTAGGCTCTGTTACCAACTTGTCACGACCCAATTTCCAGACCCGGTCGTGATGGCGCCTCTCGTGAAGACAAGTCCAGCCAACTAACCCAAATCGCCTCTTTAACAATTATTAAATATAATGAATAGAGAATACAGCTCAATGGCATTAGTAACGGATATTTACCGCCCAACACAACCCGACCGGGGTGTCACAAGTCACGAGCATCTAAAGAAGACTGAACACCACTACAGGGCCAATAATATATACAAAATAAAATCTGGAGTTCAAAAGATGAAGTCTGCTGCCGCGAACGCCGGCGGTCACCTTGCTCAGCTATAATAGTATACCTCAGCTAACGACCCGCTACCGGGTGGATAATACCTGCAACTGCATGCGAGATGCAGGGAGTGAAGTGAGTACTCCAACTCAGTGAGTAATAAAAGTAAATAACATGAAGCAAGAAATCATGTAATGCACTCCATTATGCTATATAGAATAGTGCAATACTTTGAGAAATCCGTAAAATCGTGAAATCCTTTAGAAAATATCTGGGCTCAGTTAAAACCTCTTTTAAAAATATCTCTACCAACAGTTAAGAAAATGAATGCGATATCAGATAGTGCAAGTCAGTACATAAGTCAGCCCCTCGGGCACAGCACTCCATAGACAAATAACACCAGGGTATCTGGTAATAGTGCAAGAAATAGCATGGATGCCAATGATATGAGAGTGCTGAATGTCATGCCACGTAGTACAAGTAGAAACCAATGCATGAATGCAATGCAATGCACATGATCGGTACACTCAGGTACCCACTGCGGTGTGTAGTCCGAGCCAGCCATATGTTTTACGTCGACGGCGCTCACTGGGGGTGTGTAAAGACTCTGGAAGGGATCCTATAGCCCAAGCGCTATAATCAAGCCATCTCGTGGCATCAACCAGGCCCTCGGCCTCAATATCAATACAGTATCACTGCGGCGCGGAGTCCGATCCGGAGCTCACTAGGGGTGTATACAGACTCCAGAAGGGCTCCTACAACCCAAGCGCAATATCAGCCATCTCGTGGCATCAAATAGGCTCCTGGCCTCAATATACATATTTCATCGCTGCGGCGTGTAGCCCGAACCATCCATATATTCAGAAATCACTACAACACTGTTGTGGCACACAGCCCGATCCATGCTCAGTCCAGAAATGCACATAAGCCAATTGGGCAATATTAGCATGATAGTCCTTAGCTCGAAACATCAATAAAATATTGTTTAAGTTTTCAAGTCTTAGAAAAATGGCTGAGTTTGTAAAATAGTATTAAAACCTTGGACCGAGATCAAATAATATGCAAGTAATGCAAAAATAGTGATATCAATCCCCGAAGGAATCACATAGTTGGCACGAAGCCCCAAACATGGTAATCAGCCCGAATTATGATGATGACAAATAATTTGAGTCAGATATACGGTAAAAATCAACAACCAGGATGGACCATGTCACAGTCCCCCAACGGTTCTCTACCCCACGCTCATATCCGTTGTGCAAGTCACCTCAATACATCACTATGATGTGCAAATCCGGGGTTTCAAACCCTCAGGATATCATTTACAAGTATTACTCATCTCGAACCGGTAAAATCTCTAGCCCGCGATGCCTTTTCCCCTCAAACTGGCCTCCACGCACATTGTATCTAACCAAAACCACAACGAATATATTACAATAGGCTAAGGGAATATAACCCAATCGAAAAGACTCGAAAAATATCGAAAATCACAAAATTGGCAAAACCCTAGCCCCGGGCCCGCTTCTCGAAATCCAAAAAATTTCACATCAATACGATCCTTATCTCGCCACGAGTCTATACATATCAAATTCACAAAAATCGCAGTCCATTTGACCCCTTAAATCCCTAGTTTAACTCTCTTAAGTTTCAAGCCTTAGATTCCATTTTTAACCTTTAATTCCTTGGGTTTTAAGTGTTAATCCATGTTTATACACCATAATATCATAGTCTAAGTCCAAGAATCCATACCTGATGATAGCCCTTGAAACCCTCTTCAAAAATCGCCCAAAACCCTCTTAGTCTGAAGTCCAAAATGTTTGTTCTTTCAAAATTTGCGAAGAAGACTTAATTTAATATCTGCCCAGGCCTTTTCGCTTCTGCGGCCCAAAAATGCCGCTTCTGCGGTTCTTCCACCATTTCTGTGGTTTTTCATCAAGTCACCCCGGACCGCTTCTGCGGCCCAAAGCCGCACCTGCGATGATCGCTTTTGCAGAAACCCTTCCGCTTCTGCGAAATTGCCAAGCCCCTCTAAAATCGCTTCAGCGATCTACCCTACCGTATCTGCGGAACCGCTTCTGCGGTCCATTTTCCGCAGATGCGGAAATGACAGAACCAGCAAATCCCAGAACATGCAACAAACTCCAAACTCTCCGTTTAACCACCCGAACTCACCCCGAGGCCCCCGGGACCTCAACCAAAAGCACAGATATGATCTATTACCTTATTCAAACTTGCTCGAACCATCAAAACATTACCGTTAACTCAAAATCATCAAATTTCACCAAATCAAAGCCTAAGTTTATTAAATTCTTCTGAAACTAACATTCGATCAAAAATCCGACCTAACCACCTCCGATTCAACTGAAATTTTGCACACACATCACAAATAACCTAATGAAGCTACTGCAACTCTCGGAATTCCATTCCGACCCTCGGATCAAAATCTCACCTATCAACCGGAATTCGCCAAAATACTAACTTCGCCAATTCAAGCCTAATTCTACATCGGACCTCCAAAATCAATTCCGATTGCACTCCTAAGTCACAAATCACCTCCCGAAGCTAACCGAATTGCCGGAAATCACATCCGAGCCCTTTAACTCATAATTCAACGTTCGGTTGACTTTTTCCAGCTTAAGCCTTCCTTAAAGAGACTAAGTGCCTCATTACCTACCAAATCCAATCCGAGTCAACTCAAACTCACCTAACACATATAATAAATCATGAAGAAGCAATAAACAAGGAAAACGGGACGGAAACACATGAGACGACGGGTCAGGCCGTCACACCTTTATTATAGGCTTTCAATCATTACACTTCTTTCCTTTGACGGTTGTTTTCATATATAAATTCAACATGATTTCTCTTGTTTTCTTCTTCATAAAGTTTTACCAAGTATTTTATTCTTCGACACTTATTCACTTTTTCCCCACTTTACTCTTTTTCACCATGTCGTCTTCAAACCCTAACCCTAGAAGAACTCCAATCTTAGACAACTTCCCTAATGCCCCAGTTAGACATAGAAGGGGAAGAGGCAGTAAACTCTGTTGTTTAGGATCTACTCGGGGTGGTAGTTATGGTTCTGCTGCTCCTTCATCTAGTTCTGGTATCGTTTCTAGAACCAGAGGTTCTCTTACACAAAAATCATCTTCTAAAGGCAAAGAACCTTCAGAACCTTTACAAGAGCCTTTAGTGGAGGAAATAGTACCCCATGACTTATCCTTTGATCACGATAGAGAATCTCTTAAAAAACAAGTTGCCGGCTTAGAACACGCCAATACTTATCCCACTTTAATTACAGAAGTTTTAACTTCTGTAGTTCGTAGAGATTGCCACTGGAGTAGTAATTTCCCTATTGAAATCTCTAATCCAAATAAAAGAATATCTTCTTCCAAAGCTGGCCATTCTTTTTTTTACACGTATCCCTTTACTTTGGGATTTAAACCAGCTATCGATCCTGTAATCCTTGACTTCTGCCCGTTTTTCAAGGTCTGCTTAGCAAAAATTGGCCCAATCATTTGGAGAGCTGTAGCTTGTTTAATATATTTGTCGAACAAGGCTGGCGCTGATTTTACCTTCCCACACCTTATTCATCTTTACTCCCCCAGGCTATTCCGCAATGGTGTTTTCACCTTAGTAGCGAGGAGTAAAAGGGTTTTAGTAAGCCCCGAAGATGATAAAGATCGTGGCTGGTACGCACGATTTGTTGTTGTACCCACGGTGGGTTTGGTGGGTGAAGAAAACATTCCCTTTCCTGAAAAATGGAACCTTGCATGTAAGTTTTATTCTTTTTTCATATCTCTTTCCTTAAAATCAGCCCCTTTTCTAATTTTACTTTCTTCTACTTTTTTGCAGCAACCATGGGAATTGTGGATCTCATCCCTGATTTTCATGGTTGGGTAGATAAGCTATTGAAGATCGTGCCTATGGAAGCTAGGTCTTGGAAGTCTATTTCCAATCTTCACGGTTGGAAAGTAAAAACCCATGGTAAGAATTTTTGTTTCTCTCTTTTCTTATCTTCTCGTATGTAAAATTTCTCTCTATTGATTCAATCTTTACACTTTTTATTAGGATTTTCAAATAAAGGAATTGCTGCAGAAGCTGTGGTGGCCACTCGTGCCTCTTTAGGAGCTTACCTCAACTTAGGTAGAGCTCAGGGTACTTTAGTAAAAAGAAAGTTCATGGATGAGGACTCTGAAGAAGAAGAGGGAGAGGATAGTTCTCTAATCCCTAGGCAAAGAGTTAGGAGGCGTATCGTGTCTGATGACGATGTTGAAGCTTCACCTCCTCGTACCTCTCCTAGTGAAACTTTTCACCTCCTCTCTGATGACAATATAGCCCCCCGAGACACTCATGAGTCTATTAGGGAACTTTTTGCTGGGGGCTTTGAAGGCGATGAATTAGGTCCGGTTTTGGATAAACCTCCCCTTTCCTCTTTTTCTACTCCTGTCTCTTCTATTCTTCCTTTACCTGTAACTTCCTCTTTGCTTACCCCACCAGCTTCTGTTTCTTCTCCTGTTATTTTCACTTCTTCTACCGCTCCTCCTTCCATAGTTCCCCCTTCTACCTTTCAACACATAGAAGCGGGTTCTTCGAGTAGAAGTGCTGCTATGAGGAGCATGACCATAGAAGTTCCGGCAAATAGCAGCCTCTCGAGGAAATCCAGTCAAGCAGACATATGGCTTGGGCCTTTGATTGGCTCAATTGAAAAAGAGAAAATGGACAGCCACAACTGCTTGACCCTAATGAACGATATTGTTCATTCCACTCTGAGGGTATTTTTCTTACTTATTTAAAAAGATTTTTTTTTACCTTCAGATTCTTACTTTTCTTCTATGTTTCTTGCAAGCTAACCTTATTGGTACAGAGTTGATGAGCAGAATCTCTCTTTTAGAGAAGGTGGCCCGTGACTCTGAGGAAAAGATTCTTGAAGCCGAGAGAGTGGCTCACGAGGCTAAGTTGGAGGCAGCAAATTGGAAGGGGCAATTTGAAAGTGCTCAAATAGCCTTGGAAGATTTGCAGGAAAGTAAGAGCCAGCTGAAGCAGCAGAGGCGTGTACTTACTTTGGAGTTGGTTGTGGCTAAAGCCTCTTCGATCCAAATAGAGAAGGACAAATAGCGCCTTAGTTTTCTTTCTCGGATCAGTTGTCAAAGGCAAGTGAAGAGATTAGAGAGCTTATGGCACTTCTTAATCAAAAAGAGGTGTATGCGGGGGAGTTGGTGCAAAATCTGACTCAAGCTGAAGAAGATTTGAGAATTTCTTCAGATAAGGTTCGTACCTTAGAAAATTCTCATACCTCCCTCCAAACTTGTTTCAATTCGACTTTGATCGAGAATGAAGAATTGAAAAGCAAAATCGCTGCTTGAGAAAGAGATTATGAACTTCTTGAGGAGAATTTAGATATCGAAGTAACTTGGACCTTTTTGAATTCTCGACGTGATGCTTTAACTGAAGCTAGACAAGAAAACTTCGATTTAAAGTCTGAATTGACTAAGGTCTTAGAGACTGAAAAAACTCATCAGCCATTATACTCTCCTTCTCCTGCAGTTGAAGTACATGTAGCTGAAAATCCTGAACTTGAAATAGCCGGGACTGAAGATCTTGAAGAAGAGAATACCGCGCCCATAACACAGGTTCCCGAGGATGAAGCTACCGTGACTCAGGTTTCAGAAGTTGAAACTTCTATGACTCTTGCTCCCATCATCGAGCCTATTATCTCGAGTCAAGTTGACACCATGCCTGCAGCTCAAGTTTCTCCCGAAACTAGCATCGTTACTTCTAATGCACTTACCTCTCAATGACTTAACTTTTTCTTTTACTGACAAATGATGGTTAATCCCTTAGTTTGTTTAAGCGTTTCTTTTTGGAAAAAGTCCCCAATTCTCATAATGGGGCATTTGTATAGAACATTTTGATGACTAAGTTTTGTACTTAGTTTATTTTTTAAATATACTAAGAAGTTTTTATTACTTCTATTTATTCTACTCTTGCCTTTTTATTCTTAAGGACTTAGAGAATAGTTTTACATTTTTATCCTTTGAAAATGCTTGGTGATTAACATCATGACTTATCAACATGAGTTTTATAAAAAAGGGCCCTTTTATATATCGACACTTAGTGAAGAAGACGTCTCAACTTCATAATGGTGTTTTAATACGATCAATGAAATAGGAACACACATGTTTTGTTTGAAATAACTTTGACAAGTTTTTATTTATGAACCTTGACAAGCTTTTGAATAATACTTTACATGTATTTGAATTACATCTATAACTTTATCGTAACTATTTTTCTTGTAACAGATTTTTATACAAAAAGAACAACAGAAACGGGGTTTTTACTTATAACCCGTTTTGATACATAGTCTTTACCCTAACTATTGAGGGATATGTGTAAGATCCCTTTGTCTTCGAAACATTAGGAAGGTTTGATAAGTGACTCCATTGTTCTCATGGGAAAGAACACTATGACGAGTGTTTTGTCTTCATAGCTTTTATCTTGCACTTGTCTTCACAGCTTTTTGCTTTTACTCTTTCACTTTCTGCATACACGTGCCCGTGTATACTGCATAGTCCCCCAAGTGTTTGAGCGTTGAAGTATGAAACCTTGAGCTCTTGTTAATGTCTATCTCTTGGTCCTTTTCCTGAAAAGGAAAAATATACGGGACTCGGAGGTGCAATTATAGATGAAGGCATCTTAGCCCGTCTGTGTTTCTATCAGAACAATTGTAACCCTAGGCCAGGAATTTTATTGTATTCTATTTTGCCTTACAGGCCGTGACTCATCATTTAGTACGGGTTAGCGTTTTGCCTAGCATCTAAAATTGTTAGTAAAACTTTAATAATTTAAAAATAAATTTTAACATGATGATACCTGACCGTGGGCATTTACTTAGAAGTAATATCTCTTCAAATGGACAGCATTCCAGTGCGAAGGTAGGATTTTCCTGTCCATCGTTTCTAACTCGCATTCTCCTTTCCCTGCAATATCCCTAATTCTATAGGGTCCTTCCCATGTTGGACTTAGCTTTCCTGAATTAGCAGCTTTTGTAGACTAAAAAACCTTTTTGAGCACGAAGTCCCCTATTTTGAAGAATCTGAGGTGTGCCTTTCTGTTATAATATCGTCCAATAACTTGCTTATGTGCTGCCATTCTTATTAAGGAAGTTTCTCTTTTTCCCTCGTGTAAATCAAGGTTAACCCGCATCTCTTCATTATTCGATTCCTCCGTTGTTTGCATGAACCGTGTACTTGGTTCTCCTATCTCGACTGGAATCAAGGCCTCAGTTCCATACACCAATGAGAATGGTGTTTCTCCCGTGCTTGTTTTTTTAGTAGTACGATAAGCCCATAAAACTCCAGGTAATACATCAGGCCAATTACCCTTTGATTCCTGTAACCGCTTCTCCAAATTATTGATGATGATCATGTTTGTGGATTCCACTTGTCCATTCCCTACTGGGTGATATGGTGTGGATGTTATCCTTTTGATTTGCCAACTTTGAAAAAATTCTGTGATTTGAGCTCCTATGAATTGTGGACCATTATCACACACGATCTCCTTTGGTACTCCGAATCAGCATATTATGTTTCTCCAAATGAAGTCTTTAACTTCTTTCTCTCTTACCTGCTTAAACGCTCCCGCTTCTACCCATTTAGTGAAATAATCAGTGCGTACAAGAAGAAACTTTACCTGACCTTTTGCCTGTGGCAATGGTCCTACGATATTTGTTCCCCATTTCATGAAGGGCCATGGGGCTATAACTGGATGCAATAACTCCGCTGGTCTGTGCATATTGTTACAGTACCTTTGACATTTGTCTCATTTAGATACGAAATTTTTAGCTTCTTCTTCCATTTTAGGCCAATAATACCCTGCCCTAATTCAAGTCTTTACTAATGATCTTCCTCCCGTGTGATTTCCGCAATGTCCTTCATGTATTTGCCTCATTACGTACTCCGTCTGAGAAGGTCCGAGACATCTTGCTAAGGGGCCACCGAACATTTTTCGATATAAATTTCCTTGTTTTAAACAGTATCGGACTGCCTTTTTTTGTAGAGCGTAAGCCTTCTTTTTGTCATCAGGGACGATACCATACTGCAAAAAAGTAACAATTTCGTTCCTTCAATCCCAGGTTAAATGATTGAAATTTACCTCATACCTATCAGGTTCAAGAGCTTAGTGGAATAAATGTATGATTGAAGTGTTCGCATGATTCGCTACATCAGCTGTGGATGCAAGGTTAACTAAAGTGTCTGCTTCACCATTTTCATCCCTTGGAATTTGCATGACTTTCCAGGTTTGGAATTGATTAATTAATTCTCGCACCTTCTCCAAATACTATTGCATCCTGGCTTCCCTGGCCGTGAAAGTCCCCAACATTTGGTTAACCACAAGTTGTGAATCATTTTTGATCACTATCTGATTTATTCCAAGTTCCCGTGCCAATTCTAGTCCAGCAATTATAGCTTCATACTCCGCTTCATTGTTAGTCATGGAGATACATTTAATAACATGTCTAATAGTTTCACCCGTAGGTGGTACTAAGACAATACCTAATCCTGCTCCATTTACATTAGATGATCCATCAGTAAATAATGTCCACGTACCTGGATTAGCCCCATTAAGTACCTGCACTTTTTTATCAGCTTCGAACTGTATCCCTTGACTAAAATCAGCCACGAAATCAGGTAATACTTGAGACTTTATTGCCATTCTAGGTAGGTATGTGATTTCATACTCACTTAGTTCTATAGCCCATTTGGATAACCTGCCTGACAGTTCGTGTTTATGTAATATACATCGTAATAGGTATGTAGTTACCACAAAAATGGGATGATATTGAAAATATGGTCTTAATTTTCTAGGTGCCATAATTAAAGCAATTGCTAGTTTTTCCAGCTGTGGATACCGTGTTTCTGCATCTAGTAAAGATTTACTAACATAATAGATAGGAGATTGCTTACCTTGTTCTTCACGAACCAAAACTATGCTTACCGCCACTTCTGAAACAGCAAGATAAATAAAAAGTTTCTCCCCTGCCTTTGGTTTTGCTAGCAAGGGTGGATTTGATAGGTAAGTCTTCAAATTTCTAAGTGCTTGTTGGCACTCCGCATCCCACTCAAAATGTTCCTTCTTTTTAAGAGCTGAGAAAAATTTAAAACATTTTTCTGAAGATTTAGAAATGAACCTTCCCAAAGCTGCAATTCTTTCCGTCAGTCTCTGCACTTCTTTTTTGCTTGAAAGTATATCAGGAATTTCCTCGATAGCTTTAATCTGTGCGGGATTTACCTCGATACCCCGGTTAGAAACAAGAAAACCCAAAAACTTTCCTGATGCCACTCCAAATGCACATTTTTTTGGATTTAACTTCATATTATATTTTCGTAAAATTTTAAATATTTCAGATAAGTGTGATATATGATCCTCTGAATGTTGTGTTTTAACTAACATGTCATCTATATAAACCTCCATGGTCTTACCTAAATGTTCTTGGAACATTTGAGTAACTAACCTTTGATAAGTCGCACCTGCATTCTTAAGACCAAAGGGCATTACCTTATAACAATAAGTCTCCCTGTCTGTTATGAAAGAAGTTTTTTCCTTATCTTCTGGGTCCATTTTGATTTGGTTATAACTTGAATATGCATATAAAAAACTTAATAGCTCATGCCCTGCAGTAGCATCAATTAATTGATCTATATGTGGTAGAGAAAAAGAATCTTTTGGACAGGCTTTATTAAGGTCTGTGTAATCTACACAGACTCGCCACTTACCGTTCTTCTTAGGTACCACAACAGTGTTAGCTAACCAGTCAGGGTATTTTACCTCACGAATCGAACTAATTTTGAGTAATTTTTGAACTTCTTCATGAATGACCTTATTCTTGAATGTTCCTTGCTTTCTTTTCTTTTGCTTAACTGGAGGATATGATGGATCTTCGTTTAACTTATGAGTCATAACTTCCGGTGGTATCCCTGTCATATCAGAGAGGGACCAAGCAAAGCAATCTGTGTTAGCTTTTAAAAATTCAATTAATTTACGCTTTACCTCAGGGCTAAGGTTGGCTCCAATGTACATTTTCCTCTCAGGACAGTGTATGAATAAAATCAGTTCTTCTAATTCCTCAATGGTTGTTTTGATGTTCTCATTTTCCTCTACTTCTTGAATGGTATCAGGTCTTGAATCCACATCTATCTGCTCTTGTTCAGTTGAGACTAACGCCGCATCTTCCCCAACTAAATTCTGTAATTGCTATTTGTCTCCACCCTTATTGGTTGAATTTGCAACGGAATTGATGCTTCTTGAAGCTTGTTGATCGCCTTTGATTTGACATATTCCCCAGGGTGATGGAAAGTTAATAACTTGATGTAACGTTAACGGAACAACATCCGTGTCATGAATCCATGGCCTTCCTAAAATCATGTTATAAGCCATTTCCATATCCACGACTTGAAATTTGGTATCTTTCATAACACCTTCTGCAAATGTAGTTAGGATTGCTTCTACTTTTGTTACAACACTAGAGTTGCTGAACCCCGACAAAGTATGTGCTTTTGGGATTAATTTTTCTTCAGCTTGCATTTCACGCAATACCCTTAGTAGGAGAATATTTACAAAACTTCCTGGATCAATCAAAACTCGTTTCACATTAGTATCATGTACAATTAAGGATATTACCAGTGCATCATTATGTGGAGATAATACACCATCTGCGTCTGCATCATCGAAGGTTATGCTTTCGCCTTCCAAGTGTTGTCGTATACGTTTCCCGTGGGTGATAGTGACTTTTGAAACTTTATTTGATGCTGTATACGTTACACCATTGATATCTTCTCCCCCGCTTATGACATTGATGGTTCTTTTGGGAGATGGTGGTTTTGGGGGCACCTGCCTGTTTTTATGTAAGCCTCCTTGCCGTTTTCACTGAATAACTTTGTAAGATATCCTTGTTTCAACAAATGATCAACTTCACTTTGTAAGAATCTGCACTCAGATGTTTTATGGCCATGGTCATTATGAAATTCGCCCCAATGATCAGGATTATGCCGATTCGGATTTGACCTCATCTCCTTTGGCCATTGGACCTTATCTCCCATGCTTCTCAAAACAGTCACGAGCTCAGAGTTGGTGACATTGAAATTATAGCCACCAAATCTCGCTTTTAAACTTCTGTCATCATCTCAAGACCCTTGGTTGTTGCGCTCGTTCCTGAATCTAGATGATGAACCTGACTCATTATTTTTAGATTTATGATCGTACCTTTGATTGTCTGATCTTGACCGTGAGTCCTTCCCCGCAGGTCCCATATACGGCTCGTACCTATTTTTTTCAGATCTCCTTTCATTTTCTGCACGTCCCGAACTTACTTTTTCTTCTTTTTGGGTTCTTGAAACTGTATCCTCTTCAATCTGCAACTCCGTGCTGTACCTGTTATAAACATCATTCCACGTTGTAGCAGGGAATTCTCGAAGGCTTTCCTTGAGTTTCTTCGTAGCCTCGGAACTTCTTTCATTCAAATTGCTCGTGAATGCTATAGCTGCCCAATTGTCAGGTACACACGGTAAAGTCATTCTTTCACGTTGAAATCTATCAACGAAATCTCGAAGTAATTCTAAATCTCCTTGTTTGATTTTGAATATATCCTCCATTCTCTTCTCTACCTTTTGGGCTCCCGAATGTGCTTTAATGAAGGAATCTGCAAGCTCAGCAAAAAAGTTTATTGAATTTTCGGGTAAGAGAGAATACCAGGTTAATGCCCCTTTGGTGAGTGTTTCACCAAATTTTTTGACCAAGACTGATTCAATTTCCTGTTTCATCAAATCATTGCCATTCACGCCAGTTGTGAATGCCATCACACGGTCTCGTGGGTCTGTTGTTTTATCATACTTTAGGACATCAGACATTTTGAATTTCTTTGGAATTGGGAGAGGACGACACTTGGATTCCACGATTGTTGTGAATATTTGTCCATATCTACTCCTTTGATCACAGGTGGAACTCCGGGGATTTGCTCTATGCGGTTGTTCTGTTACTTGAGCTGTTTCTGCAAGGTTAGTACTAAATTTTACAAATGAGAGTTAGTTGAATTACCTGGTTCTCCCCCCTATAATTCACTGGGGGTTCCTCCATTTCCAGAATGAACAAGCCCAGAGCAGGGATTTTCCAACGTGTCGTTATTAGGTGTAGTTGTGGGCGATGCAGCAGGTAACCGACTGACTAGGGCCTGAAGAGTTTTGTTAACTCGTGCATCGATTATTCTTTGTAAAGCCTCCTCTGCCCCTTCGGAACGTTTAGATTGCTCTTGTTCACCATAATGGATCTCAGGAGTGCCTTCATGAGATTGCCGTGGTGAATCATGCGGGGAAGGGGCCAGGTTGATGTTTTGTAAATTTTCCTGGTGTTGTTGGATTTGATTTTCTTGGTTTCCTAAGATGTTGTCAGTGCTGTTTGCCATAGTAGATGGAAGTTTATTATCAGATTCCCGCTAACTGAACCAATTTGTTTAACCAAAAAGTAGGACTTTGATCAAACTTGAGAACTTATGAAAACACGGGTTACTGATAATCAGAAGAAAGTATATAGACAGACTGTTTTAGAATGAGATAATATGAAAGCAAGTAAATCAAGTATATTCCAATAATTCTTCGTGTGTTCCAATTGTTAATTCTTCCCCCTTTTATAGCCTCTTTGGGAACATGAGCTTTGTCTCAAGCTATAATGAGACAATAATGAGTAATGAATGTTATTTAATGATACGTTACATAAATCAGAAAAAATATTCTCTAACGTTCTCAACATTTAATATGCATTAAATACTGTATCCAGTCCCTCATAGGTTATCAGGTTCATCCCCTCGGATCTTTGCGCTTTAAATAACCTGAATAGGTGCGGGCTCTGTATCTCCTGAGTAATTCCCGTGCCTTTTCCAATATCTTTGCTCGCACTTGTTGTTGCTCGTGCCTCTTAATCAACTTTGTTCCTTTGACTGTTTGGCTAATCCACGTGTCATGACACGTCATCTGCAATATATAAAACTAGATTTTTCCCAATACAATAGTATTTTATCCTGACATTAAATATAGAATACATCACTTGATAGCTAAGTCTAAGAATCGTTTGGTAGGATGTATTATAAGAAAAATAATGCTATATAGATTAGCTTTGGTACGATCAATCTCTTGTTTGATAGTAGTACTTTTTAACCTACGTTTAAGTACAGCTAGTACTACATCATATTCAGTATTATTCTTATGCGTAGCAAACCATGGCATTAGCTAGCAATCACAATTTTTAATGCGTGGATAAGTATGTATAAAGACAGAACTGTCTTTTCCAAATCATTAATACACCAAATCAAACAATCAATAAGATATAATCCCAGCATAACTAATCTCATCATTACTAATTACAATATTACTGGCACACCTTATTTCGTAATTATTCTTATATACTCTACCAAACGACGTCCTAAATCCTAAGGGTGATAACTGTTTAGTGCATTTGGGATAATTCACGGGTAGATTATACCTTAGCTTCACCAACCAAGGGTGAAACTACAGTATTAGATACGTGTCCAAAAAAATTTAGTACTAGCTTATTTTTTAGATTTTATATTTATATTAGAAAATCTTTTAAATATATATATAATATTTAATTACGGATTCAGTAACTAAAATAAATTAAAAGTTCGATAGCAAATTCATAATTTATAAACTTTAAATATTGACTTTATCTCGGCCACCAACTTGTATCCTATTATTCAGATATATGTAAACGTCATATATAGGAAATTAAATAATTTAATGAAAACCTTTCAACATTTATGCATAATAGCATATTGCATAGCACGAACCATTTCTATAATCGTTAAGTCACGGGTTGTTTTTAAAAACAGGAAGTCATTCCTCCCTTTTTCATTATTGTACTGTCATCAGTTTTTTATAACTATCTCAATTAATTTGGCTATAATAGATAAATCTGATTAGGGTATGAATGTGCATTCAAATAGGTTTATCGATAAATCGAATCGATTATTTGTTATCGAAATCGAAATCGAAAAAATCGAAACCTTATTGAAATGATAACGATAAGCATATGTACAAATCGATAATCGATAAGTAATTATCGATAAGGGTCAAAATCGAATCGATAAATCGAATGCACACCCCTAGACTGTAGACGATTGTTAAATGAGTAAGTACCTATTTGTGTAGATTAATATAAAATACAGAATATATATATATTCCGCTACTATTTTGAAAGCGGCTATACAATATTATTTTCCCTAATCTATACCCTTTCCTTTA
>MU783711.1:79378-164102 GCA_026770625.1 Nicotiana glauca
TATATATATATATATAGGTGCAATAACAAATTTGAAATAGATACTCCTATAGTCGGTATATATATATATATAGGTGCAATAACAAATTTGAAATAGATACTCCTATAGTCGGTTTGGTTTGATTTTTTCTGATTAAAACCAAAACCAAACCAACTTTGGTTGGTTTTTAAAATTCAAAACCAAAGCCAAACCAAACCAAAAAGTATCGATTTTTTTGGTCGGCTTAGTTTGATTTTTGATTTGGTTCGGTTTTTCGGGTTTTTATGAAGACCCCTAAATCTGATGATCATTTAGACTAGGCCAAATATATTGGCAGTTTATCATTACTTTTACTTGTACACTCTATTTTAAGTCTGTTTCATTTGAACCCTTCAATCATAAATCATACTATGCATTAGACACAAAATTAATAGACAGTCAAACACAAATATGCGTGTAATTCACACGCCAAAGTGACGAATAAGACAATGACACATGAATTTAACTTAAATAAATTCAAATAAAATAAAAAAGAACCATCCTCCCACCCATTCGTCGTCTTTTCCGACTTCCTTCATCTATCATATAATAGTAAACCCTTTACCATCTGATAGCCTTTCTCCTCTTCCCTCAATGACCTTGCCTTTGGCCACCTTGGTGAATGCAATTCAGTAGCAGCAATAACATGTCTCTCTCTCGCATTAGACGAACTCCTTTCTCCCTTCTCCTCCACTTTATTTTCCTCACTTCCCCTCTTTCTCTTTCCTAACTTTAACTTTTATCCTGAATTGTTAACTTCTTTATCCGATTTTTCATCTAAGATTCTTATCCCAATTTCAATCTTAGGATTCTAAGAGAAAAAAATTCATTAACATTCGAAGCTTTAATTTCCTGATTTTTATCATCTGAATTCTCACCGAAATCAGTGAAGACTTTAGGGAAAAAGCACTTACCATTAACATCAATCCAAGAAATATAACACTCTTTCCCATATCCAAGTCTATCTCTAACATGAAAAACAAGGGCAACGGATGTAATTTGAACCAAAAACTCCATTGAAATCAGCACAAGAAGAAGCTAAGAAGTAATATACCCAGATCTAAAGGTGTTGGTAGTAGTATACCCGGATCTAAAGGAGTATACAGTAATAATCGTGTGAACAATACCGAAAAATTAGAAGAGAGGTTCACCAGCAAATTTTCCGGCAGAAGCTATTTGTTTTCTGGCAAGAAATATGTAGAGTTTGTTTCTTGGGATGATTTCGCATGCTTGAAAAATGTGAGAAAAACTTGCCTTGACATGTTAGCACATTGTGTCTACATGACACAGTAAAAACCTATTCAAAGCATTTAAATGGAATAGACTTAAAATAAAGTGTGCAAGTCAAAAGTGAGAACAATTTTAATAAAGTGTGAGGACAACTTTAAGGGGATGCCGATGTATTTGACCTTTAGACTATTAAGGATGTTGTAATCAAGAACTAGTTGATCGAATTAGAGAGCTGATATGAAAGTTGAGCAATGCAGAGAAGAACTAACTTATTTCATACAATGACATCTGCCATCTACATTTGTACAGAGGCTATGTATATATACACGTACGTCTAACTAACTTCCACTAACTTAGTTGGTGACAACTCTCACCTAAGATCCTAACTAACTAACATAATGAGATGGAGCAGTTGCTTGACAATTATGACTCATATTTGATTCTTCAACACCCTCTCTCAAGCTGATGGTTGAAACATATCTTTCAACCCCAGCTTGGATAGTAAATAATCATGTTGTGGCTTTCCCAGACTTTTGGTCAGTAGATGAACTTGTTGGACTTTTGTAGAGGCATAGTGTGTCTTTACCAATCCTTGAATAATTTATTCTCTTACAAAATGACAATCTATGTCAATGTGTTTTGTACGTTCGTGAAATTTGAGATTTGTTGCAATCTGGATTGCAGCCTATGCTATCATAGTATAGATCAATAGGCACTTCAACCTCCACTCCCTAATTTTTTGTATAGTCCTGTTAACCAGGTTAATTCAGCTATCACAGAGGCCATGCTTATGAACTCTGCTTCTGCAAAACTCCTTGCCACAATATCTTGTTTCTTTGACTTCCAAGAGATAAGGAATTTCCAAACATCACTAGATAGCTTGTAACAGACTTTCTAGTCTGCAAACAACCTCCCCAATCTGAGTCACAGTAGGATCTTAGTTTCCCAGAGCTTTCAGAAAGCATCAGTAATACTAAACCAGGTGCATTGTTGATGTACATTACTACCTTTAGTGCAGCTTCCATATGAGATTACTTGAGCTTATGCATGAACTGGCTAAGGACCCGAACAACAAAGGCAATGTGTGCTCTAGTCATTGTCAAATACAGAAGCCTCCCTACTAGCCTTTGATATTGTCTGGCATCAGGTAGCAGGTGATCTGTATCTGTATTGTCCTTGTCTGTGCTTTGAGTGTTGATGAAGCTGTCATATTCTGTAGAGGCGAGATTTTGATTGTGCTCCAATGGAGCACTAGCAGGTTTAGCTCCTCCAAGACCCAGCTTAGCAATTAGTTCTAGAGCATATTTTCTCTTATTCATGGTGATACCCTCCCTTGATCTGGAAAACTCAATGCCCAAGAAAAATTTGAGCTCACCAACATCCTTCATCTTGAACTTGAGTTGCAGATCATATCTAGTTTGTAGAATAAGTTGAGGATAGCTCCCTATAACCAAAAGGTCATCAACATATACTAAGACAAACACCAGTCTGTCCTGCACTTTCTTAGTGAATAAGGAATAATCAAAATGACTTTGAGTGAAACCAAGATGTAGCATGGCATTTGTTAGCTTCTTGTTCCACTGTCGTGGTGCCTATTTGAGACCATATAATGATTTGTGTAGTTGACAGACTTTACCTGCCTCTCCCTTAGTAGAAAAGCCTTGTGAGATGTCCATGTATACTTTTTTAAGTAAATCTCCTTGAAGAAAGGCATTGTGCATATCCATTTGAAAGATGTACCAATGTTTAGATGCTGCAACTGCTATAACTGATCGGACTGTGACCATCTTGGCCACATGAGAGAAAGTTTCTCTATAGTCTAGCCCTTCTTGCTAGTAGTAACCTTTAGCTACTAGACTTGATTTGTATCTTTCTACTATTCCTAGGGATGTATCTTTAACTTTAAAAACCCATTTGCATCCAATAGGTATCTTTCCATTTGGCAAATCAACAATGCTCTAAGTCTTGTTCTTCTCTAGTGTTGTGATTTCTGACTTTATAGCAGCAATCCATTTAGGATTCTGAACTGCTTCATTGTAGGACTGTGGTTTAATGATGGATTAGTAGGCACTGAGTACAGCACTATAGCCAGAAGAGATGTTGTAGCTTACATAGTTTGATATGGGATAACAATAGTTGGACTTCCTATGAGTTGAAACCACAAAGTCCTTCATCCATATTAGTGGTTTGGACACTCTTAGAGATTTTCTGCTAGGTTCATATGTTTCATGATAAGGCACTGGTGCTGAAGCTTCAGTAGGAGACTCTACATCTGGGGATGTACTAGTGTCTCAAGCAGTTGATGAGTTTGGAACTTCAGTAGATACTAAGGGATCAACAGGTTGTGCATTAGATAGGTCTGTAGTATTTTGAGGAGATACTGTTATATAGGTTTCAAAATTATTGTCAGGGGAGAATTCTAAAGTAGGAAAAACTGATGATATAAGAGAGATAATATGTTTGAAGGGATCCTCCTTGAACACCACATCCCTACTATAAGATATCCTCCTTGAACACCATATCCCTACTAACTCTGAACTCCCTAGACACTAATATATACATCTTATAGCCCTTTTGAACCATAGAATTGTCACGCCCCAAAACCGAGGGATATGACCGACGCTAGACGGGGTAGCCCCAGTCAAGCGGACCTGAGCGCCTTTCCTATCCCACGTATTACCCCGTGTTTTCATTACTCATTAATCAAGTGAAATAGCCGTTTATAATTTAAACACCTTCATACGAGATACACATAACATACATGGTTACTTTGCGTTGTTTACAAATTACATAGCCCAACATATAAAATACATATTTACATAAGTTCACAACCCACATTTCCTATCTACAGAGCCTCTAAGGATATAAAAGATTATTACAATACTTGCCGGTAACAAGGCTCCGGCTATACCTTATACAAATACCAAAATGAGACTCCGGAAGAAAAGCGGCATCAGCCACGCAGGGCCCCGAGAGGAAAGGGGCTCACTAATTTAGCTGACAGAAAGTGAAGGAGTGCTACTATCGGTGGATTGGAGTACTTGCTATAGAACCACCTACAATCATAACATGAATGTAGCACCCCCCAGTAAAAGGGACGTCAGTACATTTGAATTGTACAGGTATGTACGAACAAACTTTACCCTAAGTAAAATCAATCAATACACAGATAACAAACAGTAATGGAATTAACAATCTAATGCACATGAAAGGAACAACCAAAGCCAAACAAGTTTCACAATCTCTCCTTTTCTCCTTTCAACATTATTTCATCACATTAATGATTTCACAACTTTCACATATTTTCATTTCAGTAGTGATTTCGATCACTTTTCCACCCTTATTACCTCGTCCACCCTTATTACCTCGGCCACCTTTATCACCCCAACCCACAAATTTATTATTTTGTGTTGCGGCGCGCAACCCGATCCTACCGGACAATCACATTTCACACAATAACAATAGTTCGTAGTTCAAACACATGGCTTCAGGCCATCCAGAATATCATTCCACAACAACAATAATAATCTCACAATGAGTTTTCATCAACCTCAGTACCATTTCCATCATATTCAATAGTCCGTATATGATTTAAGTCACAACGATAATTGTCCACAACAAGTCACACATGATATTTCCAGTTGTTTTAATTGCATCAATTACGACCTCTTTCCATTATTGATTACACAGCCGTTACCACATAAATACATTCGCGCACACACACACTTGGTTTGTTGCCATTTACTTACACCATTATATTGGGAAGCTTAACCAACAACGTTCAAGGTATATTAATCATAAGAATTCACAAATAGTCCACATAAGTAACACATACCAATCACTCGTACACCAAACAAGGCGACCTTACAAAGGTTAAAGTTAGCCATACATACCTGGAGTCGAATTTTCTTTTTTCTTTTTTACTTCTACTTCAGCTCACCAACGACCTAGTACCGACAATCTAGTTCACAAGTTAATACATATATCTTAGAATTGAAGTTCACAATTACTACTCGAACTTATTTAGGTTATCAACCGCTCCTTTGCAAATCTTTACTCCTACCCAATTCTTTTTACTAGATTTTAGGTATTAAAGAATGTGCATATGTATTTCAACTTATATTTTCAAGAATCAATGCATGAGAATCCCCCTTTTTGTTTAAATCTGAAAATTAATGAAAAAAGGTTGGGGGTTTTACCTGCAAGAACGGAGATAAAGACAATTACTTGAAATTTTCGGGCCTGGATAACTTTGAAAAATCAAATTGATGAAGATAAGACTTTCTCTCTCAAGAATTCTCTATTCCCTCTCTTTGTTCAGAAAATATGTTAAAATGAGGGGTTGGAGTGTTTTATTGAAGAAGGGGTCAGGTTTAAAATTTTAAAAAATTAGAGCCCGAGTCAGATTTGCGATCGAAAAGCAGAAATGCGGTCTGCAGAATGGACCGCAAAAGTGTTCCAAAACTCTAAAATATCTGTTTGGGTTTGCGGAAGAAATGCGGTTCCTATATTACTTATGCGATCGCATAATGCACCATATTTTTTACCTCAATTTTGACTAACACACTGACTAACTTTGCAATATAAATGCGGTCCGCATACTTGATTTGCGACCGTATTCTGGACCGCAGAATAGCACTTTTCTGGAAAACTTTGATTCTTGATTTTTAAATGATAGATCAGTACAGAGGGTCCGAAACACATTCCTAACACATATTCGGAACTTGGCACTACGAGCTACTAGGTTTTGAGTACAAGTTTTTCATGGGGCCTTACAAGAATATCTAAGAAAAACTACAGGAACAACTCTAGGAGAAAATTTATCAGCTCGCCTTACCACTAATACAAAGCCTAGAGAGTCAAACACTCTCAAATGAGTGAGAGAAGAAGGAACACCATGCAATATTTCATATGGTGTTCTACCTTTAAGTATTGAAGTAGGTAGACTGTTTATAAGATAAACTACAGTAGTAACATATTCTCTCAAGAATCTTTGTGGAACCGAGGCTAAATCTGAGTGTCCTTGCTATATCGAGTATATGCTCGTGCCTTCTCTCAGCCACTTCATTCTGTTGTGGAATGTAAACACAAGAGCTTTGATGAGTGCTAGTGACTTGAGCAGTTCTATCATTTGAGTATTAAAGAATTCACAGCCATTGTCTGTTCTTAGGACTCTAATAGTAGAGGAATGACTAGTTTTAACCATTAAGAAGAAATTCCTAAGAACCACAATTACTTCAGCTTTTGAGGGTAACAGATACAACCATGTGAATCTAGAATGATCATCCACTATAGTTAAAAAATAACTCTTCCCATCGTAGGTAGAAACCCTATAAGGCCCCTACACATCAACATGAATGATATCAAAGTTAGACTGAGCAGTAGAAGTGCTCAAAGGAAAGAGTAATCTTGTTTGCTTAGCAACTGGGCAGACAATACAATGATGTTTAGTATCATCAAATTTCACAGACTGAAATTCACTTACTTTCTTGAGTATATCCAAAGGTATATGACCTAGCCTCTAATGCTATAGGGCAACATTTATTCTAGTAAACTCAGTGGTATTTATAGTGAGAGATTTTGGAACAGAACTTGAGTTTCTCGTAGTAGGTGCATCCTTCATGCTTGTATTATACTCCCAGATGTAAGCACATACAATCCATAGTCTTTCTTACCAATCCCCTTCATATGTCCACTGAAGAGATCCTGAAATATACAAAAGTCAAGAAAGGACATAGCTACACACTTCAGCTCCTTTGTAATCTTTGAGACAGATAAAAATTTGGATCTGAACTTAGATATATGCATTACATTAGTTATCTTGTGACCAGAAAATATATATGTGGAGCCTAGATGTCTTACAGTGGCTGACTCTCTTGTAGGTAGATATATTTTCCCTACTTTAGTCAGTCCCAGGTGTTTTAGATCAAACAGTGTATCAATCCTATCAACCATATGATTAGAAGATCCAGTGTCAGTTATCCACTTAGGTTTATCTTCAAGAAGGATTGCATTATTTACCATACCTGCTGCCATGGCTGAGCCACTATTCTCACTTCCTTTTCCAAGCATCTGCATGATTTGATTGTACTGTTCCTGTGTGAATTGACGAATTCCACATGTTGCAGCCTGAGCAAGCTGATTCTAAGCAAGCTTGTTATTAGTGAGGTGGTCTACTACTTGTGAAGTTGGAGAATTCCAATAGATTGGTATAGCATTGTTGGACAATTGATTCTCTCCAGTGTAAGCAGAAGAGTTTGCTGAAGGATGATTCTTCTTGAATTTGAAATATGAGGGATAACCATTAAGTTTATAGCAGGTTTCCCTAATATGACCTTTGAAATTGCAGTAGTCACAAAGCACTTGATTCTTCCCCTCCTTGAAATTATTGATAGAATATGAGCTTCCTTTGTTATTGAACATCACTTGATTATGATTCTAAAGGACAGGGGAATAGGATACATGATTAGAGGGGTATGAAGCAGGAGCAAATTTATTGGCAAACTAAGATGAATTAGGGTGACCTTTACTGGTGAACAAGGTTGTTCCGTCGTGAACTACTGCTACATTTGATGAATGACTAATCAAAGACCTTTTACATTCTTATGAAATGATCATAGAATAGGCTTTGTTTAAAGAGGGAATACGTGACATTCATAATATGGTTGCTCGACTGTGCATAGGACTCATTCCCATTAATAACTATAAGACCCTTTGATATTCAAAGTGTTCTACATATGTCTTTGATTCTTCACAACCACTACCAGGACAAGGCATACGTGCATCAAATTCAGCCCACACCTCCTTCAATTTAGAGAAATAAGAGGACATTGATGAGATGCCTTGTGACAGAGTAGCAACCTATTTGTGCAAGTACAGGACTCACAAGCCATTCACCTTTTCAAAGCTTTCTCTAAGGTCACTCCACATCTTGTGAGCACTTGTAGCATACACCATTACACTTAATAGCTTAGTGCTCACAGAGTTCATTATCTATGAAAGCACAATAACATTGCACTTTTCCCACAAATCATGAAGAGAAGGATAAAATTTATCCTTAGAATATCTTCCATCTACAAAACCTAATTTGCTCTTCCCTAATAGACTGATACGCGTAGAGCTACTCCACAAAGCAAAATTTTTATGTCCAGTTAGCTTGATTGAGATTAGAGAGCTACCTAGAGTATCTGAAGGTTGGAGAAATAGAGGATGATGTTGATCGACAACTATAGCACCCACACGACTTGGATCTACCACTGGAATTGCATCAGTAGTCGTGTCTTCAATTCCTATGCCTGAGCTAGTATCAACACCTCCGATCACCATTGAAATTGAAATCGAGAGCTTAGGACAGAATAGAACACAAAGAATCCAAAAAATACATAATTGCTCAAAGAAGACTCAACCTAAGACGAGGTGAATCGAAGCAATTACATAGACGACTAACGAGTTCTAGAAACAGAAATCAATTGCAAGTAATCTGCGTGAATTGATCGTCTTCACGGGCTCTGATACTATGTTGTAATCTAGAACTAGTTGATCGAGTTAGAGAACTGAAATGAAAGCTGAGCAATGCAGAGAAGAACTAACTCATTCCATACAATGAAATCTGCCATCTACATTTGTAGAGAGGCTGTGTATATATACATGTACATCTAACTAACTTCTTCCACTAACTTAGCTGGTGACAGCTGTCACCTAAGATCCTGATAACTAACAGAATGAGATGGAGCAGCTGCTTGACAGTTATGGCTCATATTTGATTCTTCAACAAAGGAGAAATGTAGATATGCGTCATTTAAGATGAACGAAACAGAATTGTCTAGAAGAAAAAGAGAAAGGTATTATCACTTTTAGCCATCCAGAAACTATTTATATTATGTAGCCGAGAAAATGTATGAAATTTAATTTTTTTTTGGTATATAACATATAGAATATATTTTTTTTTCTGACTATTATTTTGAGGCGACTCTATAATATTTTTTCAAAAGGGCATAAAATTAAAATCTTAAGCAAGGCGTTACTTTATTATAGTGGGGGGTGAGCAAAAAGTCAAGGACATGATACATCATACTGTAACAGTGAGCTTAGCGTACATATCACATACCACAACAAAGAAAGCTAGTAGTACGAGAATCAAGAAAGAAAATATCAGGGCTTTGGATCGATCAACCAATGTAGTACATAGGGTCAGGGACTTTGAAAGTACGAGAACCCACGTTGTCTCCTAGGATATCACTCCATTGGTCTCCAATGTTGCCAACAATTCTGTATCCAGCTTTCACTAGCTCTGTTCTCTTGCTTGATTTAAACTCCACTGCTGTTCCCGAATCGTTATCTCCCCTGCAACAAAGAAGTTTAACAATGAAATATAGACTTTTGTAACTTGTGATCTAAAATTAGTCATACATATTTGTGTGACTCTATATAAATCATCCCATTGGGGATAAAAAGAAAAGTATGGCACATAAATGTGACAGAAAGAGTAGTAGATATGCTTACTTTAATACAAGCTTTGCCCAGTTACTGTAACCAGCTTTGTTGAGATTTGTAATCCTTACTTGTTTGAAAGATTCTCGAGTCCCTGTTATGAAAACTGGCTTGATTCCCAGAGACAACACTGTTTTGTATAGTCCCTGTATCGAAGGAATGGCAGGTGCTTTCCCCTCGGCCACCCACGCATTAAACTTTGTATTGTTGTAAGGTATAGCCCTGCAACAAAAATGCATGAGATCCACTAGTTCGCAATAGCTACTAAAACGCATAAATAATTACATAAAAAAGGAATTAATTAATTTTGATGGTTTTTGTAAATTTACCCAAAAGCAACATCAGATCGAGCATAGTAAGGAAGATTAGAGAGAGTAGTCTCATCAATATCAAATACCCAAACGTCTTTTCCGTCTCCGCCTAGTTTGAGACTCTTGGCGTACTCAATAGCAGCATTAGCCACAGCCTCACAGTCATGACGATATTGTTTGCCTAACATGTAATGACCTATATAGTTTTCACAGGAGCTAGGCACCAATTTCCATTTCTGAAGGTTGTTAGTCTCCACAGCAAGACGCCAACTAAGACAGTCCAATTGTGGGACGGGATAACCACCAGAGCCAATCTGTGGCCTTAGACGATGTATTTCTACCACTTGGCTTATGACCTCTACATTGTCGGAAGTAGAGGCCACTGTCACCGCTACTATAGTTGAAATAAAGAAAAGCAAAGTAAAAGACCTCATATTATGGTTTTAACAAAATATTATAGGAAGGAGAAATGGGAGAAGTAGAAGATGTTTAGATAAGTTAGTAATTGGTCGCTTAAATAAGATCCTCAATCTCAATAGCCTTAACTCAACCAAGACAATCAAACAGGTAATCACGTTTTTCACGACATGAATTATGCTTTGTCAGGATAGACTTTCTCTGTGCTTCTCACTTATTTCTTTACTGTTAATTACTTTTTCATTTTCTTGTCAATCGTACAAGAATATAAACCACAAAGAAGTCTAGGAGAGCGCGATGGAAATAAGAGTGCGAAGGACTGTGTCTATTTCAGACAACCAGTTTGGGTTCATGCCAGGGAGATCTACCACAGAAGCTACGCACCTTATTAGAAGGATGATGGAATAATACAGGGATAAGAAGAAGGATATCCACATGGTGTTTATCGATCTAGAGAAAGCTTACGATAGGGTTCCCAGGGAGGTCTTATGGATCTGCTTAGAGATTAAAGGGGTCTCGGTTGCCTATATTAGGGTGATTAAAAACATGTATGATGGAGCTAAGACTCGGGTTCTACAGTAGGAGGAGACTCCGAGCATTTTCCGATTGTTACGGGGTTGCACTAAAGGTCTGTATTTAGCCCTTTCCTATTTGCCTTGGTGATGGATACCATAACATATCATATTCAAGGGGAGGTGCCATGGTGTATGCTATTTGCTGATGACGTAGCCCTAATTGACGAGACACGACGTGGCGTCAACGAGAGGCTAGAGGTTTGGAGACTTGCCCTTGAGTCTAAATGTTTCAGGTTGAGAAGGACGAAGACGGAATACCTCGAGTGCAAATTTGGGGCCGATCCGACGGAAGCGGGAGTGAAAGTGAGGCTTAACTCTCAAGTCAGCCCTAAGAGGGGTAGTTTCAAGTACCTTGGGTCAGTTATTCAGGGGATTGGGGAGATCGACAAGGATGTCACACACCGTATAGAGGTGGGGTGGATGAAGTGAAGGTTAGCGACGGGAGTCATGTGTGACAAGAAAGTGCCACCGTTACTAAAAGGTAAGTTTTATAGAGCAGTGGTTAGGCCTGCCATATTGTATGGAACCGAGTGTTGGCCGGTTAAGAACTCACATATCCAGAAGATGAAAGTAGCAGAGATGAGGATGTTGAGGTAGATGTGCGGGCATACAAGGATGGATAAGATTAAGAATGAAGATATTCGAGAGAAGGTGGGCGTGACCTCCATGGAAGACAAGACGTGAGAAGCAAAACTCAGATGGTTCGGGCACATTTAGAGGAGGAGCACGAATGCACCAGTGAGAAGGTGTGAACGACTGGCTGTGGTGCGCACGAGAAGAGGCAGAGGGAGACCTAAGAAGTATTGGGGAGAGGTGATTAGGCAGGA
This sequence comes from Nicotiana glauca, assembly GCA_026770625.1. Taxonomy (NCBI): domain Eukaryota; kingdom Viridiplantae; phylum Streptophyta; class Magnoliopsida; order Solanales; family Solanaceae; genus Nicotiana; species Nicotiana glauca. The sequence continues at coordinate 91,247 of MU783711.1, forward strand.
CATGACGCGACTTAGGATAACTGAGGACATGATCCTTGACAGGGATTTGTGGAGGTCGAGCATTAAGGTTGTAGGTTAGTAAAAGTTGTGAATACTTCTACAGCGCACTAGAGTGAGACTAGCCAGTTAGGAGTTAGTCTTAGGATACTACTGATGAGCTACTGATGCAGGACTTCATCTGTTGGGTATTAGTATACCTTCCATCTTTTTCGTATTTCCTATATTTCTTATATTGCTGTTATTTTGTTATGTTATGTTATGTATTTTATGTTATTTTATTATGAGTCTATTGGTTGTACTAATATATCGTCTCTTATTGCTTTCTTGAGCCGAGACTCTCCTGGAAATAGTCTCTGTCCCTCGGGGTAGGGGTAGGGGTAAGGTCTGCGTACATATTACCCTTCCCAGACCCTACTTGTGGGATTATACTGGGCTGTTGTTGTTGGTGTTGTTGTTGTAATATAATCACAAAGATAGAGGAAGGACAAGTGGGAAAAAGAGAATCAACGAATATATTTTCTTATTCTTGAATGAGTTTACGCTTAACGCTCATTTGTATTTTGTGTAGTTAAATGGTTAATTCTCGATTGAATAGGTAGATTATGCTAATTATATACATGTACGCATTTTCTTATATATTCAAATTCATCTCTTTCCAATACTAAATAACACTGTATCTGATGATTATTTAAACGTGAAGGTTCTTCCGATCTCACACTAATCTCCACAGAAGATGTAATTTTCTAAGCGGACCAAATAGACTTCTTACAAACACCTAATTTAATGTAACACCATTCTCATTTCTCAATTAATTTGTTCTCGTGTACAAGTTGTTTGACCAAAAGATGTCAAAACCTTTTTGGTTAAAACAATTAATGAAGATGATAAGGTCAATCTTAGTCAAACAAAATACAAATGAGGCCTGCTACCCGACCTTCGGCAAAGGCTGCTCAAGTTGGATCTGTTATCGTTGTTGTGTGCACGGAAGTCGTTCCTCAATCTGGGGCTTCAACTTCTGGTGTTTGCCCAACGGGGGAGTCTTCTCGTGCTGAGGATGGCGAGGGACCATCAAAGAGGCGACGGGGTGGAGTCTGAGGCAGCTCCATAAACCGTGATATGTTTAGAGGACGACGTCCCCTTAATCCAGTCGGAGACGGGGAATGATATTAATCCGTCTACAGAGGTGGAGCAGGTGGCTGTGATCAACCTGTCGACAGAGATTCCAACCGTTTTATGTGACCAGCACACTACTAGGACAGGGAGTCGGAGTCCCGGGTCCGCTGTTGTTACTTAGGGCAGGCCTTCATCTTCTGGACCGGGTCGTGTGTTTACCATGAAAATGGTAACAACAGTTAAATTTGTAAATAGGATTTTAAAAATACGTGATCTACTCCCGAGCTAGTTTGTTAAGGCAGTTAGTGCTAAGAATATGAAATATAATGGCGAAATACGAGCTAAAACGAGGTAGTAATCCAACCAAAGTGGTCTGTTGCCCAGGGGCAGAGATGGTCGATGGGGACCTCGTGACCAAGGTTCGAGTTGAGATCAAGCTACTGAGGGCGATCGAAAATAGAATAACAGGCGAAAATTTGGTGAAGATAAGCTCTATGTTACCAATATCAAGCAAAATAACGAAGAACAAACGAGAAAGTGATAAATGCTAAGGCGGGTTCGGGCAAATGAGAATGAACAATTTAGAGGAAAAGAGAGAGATATATATTATTGCCCTTGTGGAGAAATGAAGCAACATCCGTCCCCCTTTATATAGGGGGGAATTCGGCTATAAGTACATATGTATCAATTATGAAATACGGAGATAGACGGCTTGGTGCGACGCCTCAGCGTAGTCTCTAGGTAAGCCGTCCTTGTCAGACTTAGCCGAATGTCTCGAGAGCTTCCCCTTTTTTTCCTGGCCTCGACTTCCGCCTTCTTCGAATCGAGACTTGATAAGTTCCAAAAGAAAATATCAAGTCGTGGCCTCATGTCCTCTGGGTCTCGAAGCGCTTCCTCGAGATTATTTGATATCGAGAATCAGATCCTCTGATTTCACCACGTAAAGATAGTCTCCACGTTTATTAAAGTGAAGGTGATGAGAAGCGATGAGAAACGATCCTGAAATCATATTTCCTTCGACGTCCCTGAGAACTGTTGCGAGCTGCCAAGGCGTGCTGAGTGCATCGTTATTGCGGTTTCCAGCATTGACTGCATCGGTTGGCTTCCCAATATGCTCTTATAAATATTTGCTTCTTCCCTTTTGGATCCTATTCAGAACCTTTTAGTGAAGTCCATTTTTCCTTTGTTCCTCGCTTTTTATTAGGAGCGTGACCCTCCATCATTTTCTTCTTCACTTGGATTTTCTCAAGGATGGCGAATATTTCTACTGCTGCTTTGTTCTTCTCTCAATGAAAAGTGGCAGCTCCACCCCGTGTCAAGGAGTGCGTCCCTGGACCTTTTGCGATGACTTTAGATTTCAGGGTCGAGAGACCCTCCTCGAAGTCAGGACGACGTGAACTAGTAACTCGATATATCAGTTATATAATGGATATCGAGAGAGTAAGGGCCGATTATCGCTGGGGGGATGCCATACTTGTGGATATTCCTGCTTTGGATGAAGACATTACGCCTCATAAAGCCGGCTTTCTGAGTGTGTACACTTACCCATTTACTCTAGGACCGATGGGACCATCTTCGCCTCTGATTGACCATGTGGTTCTCGATTTGTGCCGGAGTTACCAGGTGACTCTGGATCAGATTCATCCTTCGTTTTGGCGTGTGGTTTATATAATCAGACATTATTCAGGAATGATAGAGGGGATACCCTTCACTCTGAATCATTTGATCCAGATGTATAGCCCTCGCCTCCTTTGTGGGGGCTTAATCAAGCTTCGTTGTCGAGCCCCGAGATCCCTTTTTGCCTATACCGAAGAATTTAGGGACGACGGGTGGTTGAGTCTATTTGTCCGAGTGAGGACATCTGATGTGATCCCAATTGAAGGGATGTCATTCCCTGAAAGTTGGAACACCGCGCGTAAGTGGATGCGAAGCCTCTATTTCCCTTCGATGATTTCTCTTTGCGTCCCTGACCCTGTTGTTTCTCTTTTGTCTTCCCAGCCATGGTGGTCTATCCTGGAGCGGTGCCAAATCTGCAGGGTTGGGTTGGCCGTTTATACTCGATCTGCCCGTATAACGATCGCGTATGGCGGGATTTATCCCGAGCCCGGTGGGAAGCAAAAGATCATGGTAAGTTTCGAGTTCTTGACACATTCGTGTATTTTAATGCAGCTTGTTGTTAACGACTCTTTCCTTTTTGTGCATTTGATCCCTGTATCTGTGTAGGTCAGGGAGGAGCCGCCCATCGGAGTGGACCTCCAGGTGCTTGACGAGGGGAAGAAAAGGCAACTGGGCACCTCGGCTGAGCCACCAGTGCACAACAGGACCAAAGTGGACGAGTCCAAGGTTGATTTATCAGTTTTGACTTATGGCGCGACAGGAAATACTTGTGCTGAAGGTGAAGGAGAAAACAACTTTTCTGCACCCTCTGAAGATAGTTTGGGATCGATTGCTCCTCGGACAGAGGGGATACATGACCAAGGATGGAAGTCTGATGCTGGCGCGGCCCGTTTTTATAGTGGTGAGGCAACAGATGGGGTTTCGAGTACTGGTTTTGACTCGACAGGCGGCCAGAGTCCTTCTCGAGCTGGGATGCCCTTAGCCGGTGTTCTGAAGGATCCTCGATCGGGGACCTGGGGGGCGGACATTCAGACCAACCCTGTTGGACCATTGGTTATTGTTGATTCTTCAAAAGGGGGAACACTTCCATCTTCCGAGATGCGAGACGAGCTTCGTAAGGATCTTCCCGAGGCGGGAGCATTTATCGAAGGTGGAGACACACCCGGTAGGCCGGCTATCACACTTGAGGGTAGGTTTGGGATCAATCGATTCTTTACTGTTTAGCGAGATGGGCAGGCTTTGTGAGCGGCTAACTTCATTCACCCTCATTTGTTTCTTCGGCTACACCGGTCTTTATTTTCTTAACTTTTTTTTCGTGACTTCAGGCCGAAGCACTTTATAACCAAGCCCTCGCCCGGTATCAGGATGAGGTGAGCCATGGCGAACATGAGAAAGCCTTTTAAGCGAACAGGTTATTCATCCCCTGCTTTCATTTTTATTTGAGATTCCGCGAGATTCTATTGTTTTAACTCCTCAGGCCCTTATTCACGCAGTTTGAAAAGGAGAAACTTTCTCTAAGAGGGGAGCTTCGAGCTAAGGATGTTGAAATCCTCGAGCTTGGTCGACATGTAGACGAGGTGGTTTCTGAAAGGGATAGCCTTAGGAGGAGAGTTACCTTGATTAAGCGTCAGCTTCAGGATGCGACGAAGGATAGTGGCAAGTACAAGAGTCTTCATTCCGGGCTAGTGGTCGTACTGGTTCGGATCAGAGCCGAGGCCGAGGCGCTTGTATCTTTACACAGTGAAGGAGCGATCACTGAAGATTCTTGTGTTGGGAGGACCTTTGGGGAGGTAGAACCAGCTTTACCTCGAGCCACAGATCGCACTTGGCGCATTGGAAGGCAGCTCAAGCGGTGTTAAAAATGGGGGCGTATCTCCGAAAAGATGGGACACCGTCGAGATGGGACCGTAACCGCCTGCATGCAACCCTTGGGGTTGCTGATTTGGCAATAGGTTCAGGTTATGTTATTTTTTCCCATTGATCTCCCTGTCTGTATGTGACACTTTTATTTTGGCATATGTATAAGGAGAAATCTCATGACTTTGTGCCCTTTATCAGCGAGAGAACTTCGAATCTGCAGTGTAGCTTTGTGGCCCATTTAGATTAGTTGATACAGCCTCTAATGTGAATTTCTGCGGGGCGTCTTGCGCCTTTGCTCAGTTGTTTTGCGTTGAGTCCCCGAGTCAGATTTGTCCCGTGCCTTTGGCATTCGTCGTCTTTAACTTTTTTGGGCCCAGTCTCCGAGTCGCGTTGTGATTCGAGCTATAATTAGCCCTTAAGTTTTCTCCTGCCTGCATATGTGGATGATGATGGCTCTTTGTGCTTTGGGTCAAAGTGTCCTTACGGGCGCATGGACCGAATATTTAATTGGTTGATGACGGTATCGTTTGAGCCGTGCCCTTAGTCATATTGTGGTTCTAACTATCTTCGGGTCCAGTCTCCAAGTCGCGTCGCGATTTGAGTTGTAGTAGACCCTTAAGTTTCCATTATTCTCTAGCCAGCGACATCGGCATTTATGTCGTGCCCTTAGGCATATTGCAATTCTCGGGTCCAGTCTCCGAGTCGCGTTGCGATTCGAGTTGTAATCGACCCTTTAATTTCCTGGAGATTCTCTAGTTGGCGACATTGACATTTATGTCGTGCCCTTAGGCATATTGCAATTTTCGGGTCCAGTCTCCGAGTCGCGTTGCGATTCGAGCTGTAATCGACCCTTTAATTTCCTGGAGATTCTGGCTAGTAATAGTGGCATTTATGCTGTTTGGTCGTTGAGACCTTTTAGTATGTGACCCGTAGGCTTGCATAGTTAACTATTTTGGATCCAGTCTTCGTATCGGGTTACGATTCAAGCTCATTTTAATCCTCAAGTGGTCAATTCTTTAGTTGGCGACAATGGCTCTTACACTTGTTTGGTCATAGAGACCTTTCAATATGAGGCTCATAGTCTTGCTTAGCTAGCAGCAATGGCTCTTACGCTGTTTTTTGCCCGTGGGCTTTTTTGTAGGCTTTGTTTAGACTCGTTAAGGTCTTTTAGAGTATTTTTGCCTGACCTGTCATTGGTTCTTAGAAGAACCTCAATTTCAAGTCATTATCGGTGATGTTTTGAGCATCTCGTAAGGTTCATAGCTCGTAGGTCGAGTAGATCGATGCTCTTGCGATTTGGAGTCGACGTGGTCGGAGCTGATTTTTTGCCTATTATAGGAAGCCTGTTTTAATCGGTTCTTTTTGAAGTATATTCGGAGGATTTTTAGCGACATTCAGGCGTCCCCGAGTCGTGTTATTTAGGTTGTATCAACCGTTTTGACCGTAGTCATATGCGTTTGGCCGTAGCCATTTTCAATCCCAATTGGCAAATTAGGTGTCTACACCGAGGGTATGCCCTTTAAGGATTCTTACAAATGCGACGTATAGCCTAAACTGTGGGATTTTCATGCCTGATGAGGTCTTACAGTTTGTCATGCCTATTTAGGTCTTACAGTTTATAGAATAGATCTGGTTACGCCGAGGCTCCCGCTAGGTGTCTTACAGTTTCGGGTTTTCCAGTCGTATGGCAATTAATGGCAGTCTTTGAGTCATCGAGTTTGTTTAATCCTGAAAATCGCTTCTCGTGAGATCGGAGTTTCCTTATAGGGGCTTGATGAGCCTGGAGTTCCGACCCTCGGGTCGTGTGGGCACTGAATTGTTTAAGTCTCCGACTACCTCGGGGCGTATCTGGCGGAGAGGTCTTCACCGTCAATATGTTGAAATAGCCTTTTTCGAAACATGAAATGCCAAAAAAGATATTCTTTATTTGCTTGACGTAAATATATGCTGCAAATACATATTGTCTTGTTGCTACAAGCTCGGCTCGTGCGGGTACGACTCCTCTGGTTGCTTGGCCCGGTGCATTTCCTCATGTCAGAGTCTCGATCGTCATTTTTTCGAAGATGGGCTGGTTGCAAAGGAAATCCCGTGGGTCCGGAGTGTGCGGACGTCGCCTCGTTAGATAATCCTGTCGGTATGAAAACCGTTCCGGGACGAAAAGCTCAATTGAGAGAAAAAGAGTGCGACACTTGCTCGAGGGCTCCTACGGGGTTTTATGATCGGATGCCCTAAAAGTAGTACTGCTTGAGCATCGACACATTCCAGTTGCTTGGGAGTTTCTCTCCTTCCATGGTTCCGAGCTTGTAGGAGCCTTTGCCAACTATCCCAAGGACACAGTATGGCCCTTTCCAATTCAGGCCTAGCTTCCCTTCGTTGGGTTTTCAGGTGTTGAGAGTAATTTTCCTTATGACCAAGTCTCCGATTCCGAAATATCGGAGGTTTGTTCTCCTGTTGTAATATCTTTTTATCTTCTGCTTCTGGGCGGCCATCCAAATGAGCCAGGCCTCCCATTTTTCATCGAGCAGTTTGAGGGTTGTTGTCATGGCCTCGTTGTTTGACTCTTTGCTGGCGTGCCAAAATTTAGTGCTTGGTTCCCCGACCTCCATTGGTATTAGTGCTTCAGCACCATACACCATAGAGAAAGGTGTCTCCCCTGTGCTTGATTTTGGAGTCGTCCGATATGCCCATAGAGTTTCTTGCCACTTTCCCTTGGTGCTCTCTAATTTCTTCTTCAAGTTCTAAATGATGGTTTTATTTATGGATTCGGCATGTCCGTTCGCACATAGATGGTATGACGTTGGAAGGATCCTTTTGATTTTGTTGTCCTCAAGGAACTATGTTACCTTGCTACCGATGAATTGTCTGCCGTTGTTGCATGTTATTTCGGATGGGATCCCGAATCGGCACACGACATGTTCCCATATAAAGTTGATGACTTCCTTTTCTCTTATTTTTTCGAAGGCCTGCGCTTCTACCCATTTCGAAAAGTAATCAGTCATAAATAGAATGAATCTAGCTTTACCTGGTGTCTTCGGCAAAGGGCTGGCGATGTCTATTCCCCATTGCATAAATGGCCATGGTGATAAAACAGAGTGCAGCTATTCCCCGGGTTGGTGAATCATGGGGCGAATCTCTGACATTTGTCGCATCTTCGGACGAACTCCTTGGAGTCCCTTTCTATGCTATCCCAATAGTAGCCTGCTCTAATTATCTTTCGAACTAGGGAGTCCGCCCCGGAATGATTTCCGCTGGTGCCCTCGTGGATCTCTCGGAGCACATAATCCATGTCGCCTGGTCCCAGGCATACTGCTAGGGGGCCATTCAACGTTCTTCTGTATAGGGCCCCGCTTTCGTCAAGCAAGAACCGGGCCACTTTGGTTCGCAAGGCCCTTGATTCTTTTGGATCGGTGGGCAATATCCCGTCCTTCAGATACACGATGTATTTGTTCCTTCAATCCCATGTCAGGCTAGTGGAGTTGATTTCCACGTGACCTTCTTCGACCACAAACTTGATTAGTTGGACAACAGCTCAGGGGAGTAGGTCCTCGTCCTCAGCAAACGATCCCAGGTTTTCCAGGGCATCGGCCTCGCTGTTCTGCTCTCGGGGTACATGGACTAATGTCCATTCTTTGAAGCGGCGCAATGTGATTTTGATCTTGTCCATATATTTCTGCATCTTGTCCTGCCGGGCTTCGTAGCTTTCGTTCACTTGACTTACCACGAGGACCGAGTCGCATTTTGCCTCGATGACCTCGGCCCTCAAGCCTTTGGCCAATTCCAAACCTGCAATCATAGTCTCATACTCGGCTTCGTTGTTAGTTAGCTTTATGGTTTTTATGGATTGTCGGATTACACCGCTGATGGGTGGCTTAAGGACTATACCGAGTCCAGATCCTCTTATTTTTGTGGCACCATTCGTGAACAACGTCTATACCCCGGAGGACATGCCTGATTTTAGTAAAAGTTCCTTCTCTACCTCGGGGACGAGAGACGATGAGAAATCGGCCATGAAATCCGCCAGGATTTGGGATTCAATGGTCGTTCGAGGTTGATACTCGATATCGTACCCCCCGAGTTCAATGGCCTATTTGGCCAGTCGACCCGACAACTCAGGTTTGTGCAGTAAGCTCCGGAGAAGATAAGTCGATAGGACGCAAAAACAGTGGCAATAAAAATAAGGCTTCAGCTTGCGCGAGACGCTTATTAGTGCGAGCACCATTTTTTCTAGATGGGGGTGCCGGGTTTTGGTGTCCCTTAAGGTTCGACTTACATAATATACAGCAAATTGCGTACCTTGCTCTTCTCGGACTACTACACCGCTCACCACTATTTAGAACACGGCTAGGTACAAGTACATTGTTTCATCCTCCTTGGGCGTGTGCTGCAAAGGTGGGCTAGATAGGTACCGTTTCAGTTCTTCTAGGGCGTGTTTGCATTCCGGAGTCCATTCAAAGTTTCTCTTTCTTTTGAGTACGGCGAATAAGTGATGGCTTTTGTCTAACGATCTTGATATGAACATACCCAGGGCCGCGATCCGCCCAGTCAGTCGTTGGACGGATTTCACGTTGTTCACCACTGTGATTTCTTCAATGGCCTTTATTTTGTCGGGGTTGTTCTCGATCCCCATGTTTGAGACCACAAAGCCCAGAAATTTGCCCGAGCTTACTCCAAAGGCACATTTTTCGGGATTGAGCTTCATGTTGTAGCTTCTGAGGATGTTGAAAGTTTCCTGCAAATAGATCAGATGGTCTTCTGTGCACGTGGATTTAACTAGCATATCATCAATGAATACTTCCATCGATTTACCTATTTGATGCTCGAACATTTTATTAACTAGGCGTTGGTATGTCGCTCCTGCATTTTTTTAGCCTGAAGGGCATCATATTATAGCAATATGTACCATATTTTGTGATGAATGAGGTCTTTTCCCTATCCTCGGGGTTCATCTGGATCTGATTATACCCCGAGTACGCATCAAGGAAGGTGAAGGTCTCATGGCCAGTCGTGGCATCGATCAAGCGATCGATATTAGGCAGCGAGAAGGAATCTTTGGGGCATGCTTTGTTGAAATCTCTATAATCTATGCAAATTCTTAGCTTATTCCCCTTTTTTGGCACTATTACTACATTATCTAGACATTCGGGATACTTTACCTCCCTTATGGATCCGATTTTAAGAAGTTTCGCTACCTCAACTTTGATGAATGCGTATTTTACCTCGGACTGCGATCTCCTCTTCTTCTTCACGGGGTTTGAATTTGGGATCGATGCTCAGCTGATGGGAGGTTATTTCCGGTGGGATACCTGTCATGTCTAGGTGGGACCAGGCAAAACAATCAATATATTACTAAGGAATTGAATAAACCATGTCCTGAGTTTGGGGGTCAGCCTCGTTCCTAGGTATACTTTGCGATCTGTGAGGTTTTCGATCATAACGGTCTGCTCCAATTCTTTGACTGTCGACTTGGTTGCATCCAACTCTTCGGGGGCGATACAAGTTTGGGGGGAGAAGAAATCTTCCTCATCGTCTCCAAGAGTCTGCATGCTTCTTTCCCCGTTTGAGGCCGAGAATGAGGGTTGGCGTCACATGGTGGACTACGAACATTTCCCTCGTTACCCGCTGTCACCGTATATTTTCGTGATGCCATCTCTTGTGGGGAACCTTATCACCTGGTGCAAGGTCGAGGGCACTGCCCTTATATTGTGTATACAAGGCCTACCAAGTAAGGCGTTGTACCTCATAATGCCGTCGACGACCTGAAACTCAGTGCTCTGGGTTGTGCCAGATGTGTTGGTCGGGAGGGTGATTTCTTCTTTTGTCTCTTCTTCAATCATGTTGAAACCATGGAGGATTCGGGGGATGGGGACACTTTGATTGAGCAACCCCAGTTGTTCTACTACCTCTGACCTGATTATGTTGGCCGAACTACTCGAGTCCACAATATCCTTATGTTATTTAAGAGAAATGAGATCACCAACGCATCGTTATGTGGTTCCTCCGTGGCCTCGAGGTCCTCCTCGGCAAATATGAGGGTCTCTTTGGATAAGCGTTTTCGGGCCGGTCCCTCCTCTGTAGAGGATGTTTTTGTTTGTTTGGACATGGGTCCTTGGAGATCGTTAGTCCATCCGGCAATCATGTGGATAGTATGTTAGGGACCCCTCCATTTCGCTGGGATTGAACCCGGGGGTGCACCGAACTTTGGGTCGGTCGTGTCCACTTCCCTGTTTCTTTTGAGGTCCCGGTTTCCCATTTCGCCAAAAATAACTTACCGTAAAAATGGTAACAACAATTAAATTTGTAAATGGGATTCTAAAAATACATGATCTATTTCCAAGCTAGTTTGTTAAGGCAGTTAGTGATAAGAACATGAAATATAATGGCAAAATACGAGCAAAAATGAGGCAGTAATCGAACCGAAGGGGGTGTTGCCCGGGGGCAGTATGGTCGATCGGGACCTCGGGGCAAAGATTCGAGCCAAGCTCGAGCTACTAAGGGCGACCGGAAATGGAATAACAGGCGGAAATATGGTTAATCTAAGATCTATGTTACCAATATCAAGCAAAATAATGAAGAACAAACGAGAAAACGATAAATGCTAAGGCGGGTTCGGGCCAATGAGAATGAACAATTTAGAAGAAAAGAGAGAGAGAGAGAGAGAGAGAGAGAGAGACAGAGAGAGAGAGAGAGAGAGAGAGAGAGAGAGAGAGAAAGAGAGAGAGAGAGAGAAAGAGAGAAAGAGATTATTGCCCTTGTGGAGAAATTAAGCAACATCCATCCCCCTTTATATAGGGGGAATTCGGCTACAAGTACAGATGTATCAATTATGAAATACAGATATGGGATGGCTTGGTGTGACGTCTTAGCGTATGCTGTGGGTAAGACGTCCCTGTTAGACTCAGCTGAATGTCTCGAGAGCTTCCCCTTTTTGTCCTGGCCTCGAGTTTCGCCTTCTTCGAATCGAGCCTTGATAAGTTTCGAAAGAAAAGATCAAGTCGTGGCCTCATGTCCTCGGGGTGTCGAAGCGTTTCCCCCCAGATGATTTGATATTGAGAAATCAGATCCTCTGATTTCATCGTGTACATCATGCTTCTTCTTCGGCCGCTGAGAGGGGAAAGGGCGTCATGGTCGATGACTACGAATCGGAGTCTGATCTTAATCATTATGATGTTAGGATGTTTGAAGAGGGCCTTACCCGTTCGGTGGTTCATGCGGGAGGCCCATCCCATATACTTGAAATCTCATCGGATATCAACCTTCTAGGGGATACGGAAGACCTGGTGCCGCAGTTTGACCTTTTATGTTCTACCGTCGAGAGAAAGGCTCTCCGGGACGTTCGTGATATTGATTTGATGTATGAAGTGGCCGGTATGGTCTTGAGGGTAATTTTCACTTTTATTTTATGTTCATTTCATTTATTTATTTTTTGGCGACCTCACCTTAACCCATCTTTTTTGTTTTTCAGACGTACATGGTGGAGATTGAGAGCGCTAGTAGGGCCAACACTCGGGCCAAGATTTTCCTGACGATGTTGGATAAATATCGGCGCTACCGCAACAAGTCTCGTGACATGCACGAGCGGCTGAAGGCGTACCCTCGTGGTCGATCCCTTGGAGAGGAACTGCAGAAGATGGATCGGGAATTGATGTAGGCTATTCGTAGGAATAACATACTCGATGAGCAACTTCGTGCAAAGGACGAATAACTTGAGTTGGGCAAAGGGGTTCCCGTAGAGTGCGATTATCTTCAGGCGAAGCTGAGGTCGATGTAATTTAAGATGGATCAGAATGCCATTAGGGTCGAGGCGATGAGTGCGGAATGGATGGGAAAGTTGACCGAGTTGGAGAGAAAGGTTACCGGATTGGCAAAAATCGAGAGCGCCTGGTCATCAGCTTTAGCGAGGGCAGCGACTCTAGAAAACACTATATGCGTCCTCCATTCCGAGCAGGAATCGGAGAGGGCGACGACCACGCTAAGGAAAGCAAGGCTCGAGGAGCGTATTGGTGAGATCGACCTGGAATATCGACCTTAAGGGACCGAGTCACTGCTCTTGAGGATAAAGAGGAGAAAATGATGGTTCAACTTGAATCTTTCTCCGCCGTTATTCCCCGTCATTTGCACGAGCTTTTGGTCCATGCTGAAGCTCAGCGGGACATATATGAGAGTTTGTGGGAGGCGGGAAATGTTTTCGAGGCTGCATATGAACGAGCATAGGCGAAGGCACGAGAGGCTCGTGTTAACTGCGGATATGATCTTGCGACGCCGGAGTCTGATTAAGGTGTTGATGATGAATGAGGACTTCCTGGAGATGGTGGTGAAGAGGATGGCGGTGATGACGCCGAGTGAAAGAATTGTTGTCTTTGTTTGTGTTCTTCCCTTTTTTTATTTATTGTTTATTTTTGTGTTTTGTTTTTGTTGACTTGGCCGGTTTTAGCCATATGTAATCTGCGGTTGTTTGCGCAGTAGCTTAGTATAAAGAGGAATTTTCCATTGTCGTATGCCTCATGCACTTCTTTCCCTGTTTTACTTTACATATCTTTGGCACAAAAAAGCAAATTTCCGTGCGGTGAATTCTTGATTCTCAGGGAATTTAGTCTCACACGTTTTGAGTAGGATTTTGATGACGGATTTAGCCACAAGGATGGTATTTTCGAGCCGAGGTCGAACTATTATCCTGTCATAGCTCGAACGATGTCGAACTTTTCCTTTGATAGTCTCCTTAGCCGTAGGGAAATTACTTTTGATCCAACGTCGAAGTATTATCTCATCGTAACTCGGATGATGTCGAACTCTTTCTTTTTGGCGATGGCCCTTGGCCTGAAAAGTGTTATTTCGGACTCTTGTCAAAATATTAACCCATCGTTATTCGATTGAAATCGAACTCTTCTTTTCGGTAATGGCCCCTGGCCTTAAGGGTGTTATTTCGATCTTTCGTCAAAATATTAACATGTTGTAGTTCGATTGAGGTTGGACTCTTCTTCTTGGCGATGGCCCATGGCCTTAAGGGTGATATTTCAAACTTTCGTCGAAATATCAGGCCGTCGTAGTTCGATTGAGGCCGAACTCTTCTTTTTCACGATGGCCCCTAGCATTAAGGGTGTTATTTCGAACTTTCATCAAAATATTAACCCGTTGTAGTTCGATAGAGGTCGAACTCTTCTTTCGGGCGATGGCCCTTGGCCTTAAGGGTGTTAGTTCAAACTTTCGTCAAAATATTAACACGTCGTTGTTTGATTAAGGTCGAACTCTTCTTTTTGGAAATGGACACTGGCCTTAAGGGTGTTATTTCAAACTTTCGTCGAAATATTAAACCGTCGTTGTTCGATCGAGGTCGAACTCTTCTCTTTCGCGATAGCCCCTGGCCTTAAGGGTGTTATTTCAAAATTTCATCGAAATATTAACCCATCATTGTTCGATTGAAATAGAACTCTTCTCTTTTGCGATGGCCCTTGGCCTTAAGGGTTTTATTTCGAACTCTCATCCAAAAATTAGCCCGTCATTGTTCGATCGAGGTCGATCTCTTCTCTTTGGCGATGGCCCCTGGCCTTAAGTGTGTTGTTTCAAACTTTCGTCGAAATATTAACCCATCGTTGTTCTATCTTGGTCAAACTTTTCTCTTTGGCGATGGCCCTTGGCCTTAAAGGTGTTATTTAAAACTTTCGTTGAAATATTAACCCGTCGTTGTTCGATCGAGGTCAAACTCTTCTTTTTGGCGATGGCCCCTGGCTTTAAGGGTGTTATTTACAACTTTCGTCGAAATATTAACCTGTCGTTGTCTGATTGAGGTCGAACTCTTCTTTTTGGCAATGGCCCTTGGCCTTAAGGGTGTTATTTCAAACTTTTATCGAAATATTAACCAGTCGTAGTTCGATCGAGGTCGAATTATTTTCTTTGGCGATGGCCCCTAGACTTAAGGGTGTTATTTTGAACTTTCGTCGAAATATTAACTCGTCGTTGTTTTATAGAGGTCGAACTCTTCTCTTTGGCGATGGCCCTTGGACTTAAGGGTGTTATTTCGAACTTTCATTGATATATTAACCCGTCGTTGTTCGATCGAGGTCGAAATCTTCTCTTTGGCGATGGCCCATGGCCTTAAGGGTGTAAATTTGAACCTTCATCGAAATATTAACCCGTTATTATTCGATCGAGGTCGAACTCTTCTCTTTGACGATGGCCCTTGGCCTTAAGGGTGTTATTTCAAAATTTCGTCGAAATATTAACCCGTCGTTGTTAGATCGAGGTTGAACTCTTCTTTTTGGCAATCTCCCTGGCCTTAAGGGTGTTATTTCGAACTTTTGTCTAAATATTAACCCGTCATTATTTGATCGAGATCGAACTCTTCTCTTTGGCGATGACCCCTGGCCTTAAGGGTGTTATTTTGAACTTTCGTCAAAATGTTAACCCATCGTGAGTCCCGGTTTTTTTGGAGAATTGGGTATCCTCTGGGGGAGTCCCACTTTTGCTCAACCTCTGCGCTTCCTGGGTGAGTCCCAGTTCGCTTGATTTTATTTGCACCAGAGGGTGTAATGTCGGAGAGCATAAAACGTTGTTGTTTTGCTCACACTCTTATTGTGCACATATTGGAGTTTCCCTATCTAATCTTTTCGCTTTTCGA
This sequence comes from Nicotiana glauca, assembly GCA_026770625.1. Classification (NCBI taxonomy): domain Eukaryota; kingdom Viridiplantae; phylum Streptophyta; class Magnoliopsida; order Solanales; family Solanaceae; genus Nicotiana; species Nicotiana glauca. The sequence continues at coordinate 106,449 of MU783711.1, forward strand.
TCTGGAGATGTCATTGGTGGGCGAGACAATGAATTATACTTTGAACTCGGGGATGTCCCCCTCGTTGACCCGGTCCCTAAGTCCCCGGGAAGACCGTCTTGGGACAGTTCCTAGGAGAGGGAGAGATAGTATAACTTAAGGAGCGTCATTTTCTAGAAGTTGGCTTGTCAGGTGGGCGATATTTCAGTTGTTCTGTAGTAGTTTTCCATTCTTTAGTAGAAATGTTTCTTTGCTCGCTTACCCGCGCGGCTCTTATGTTCCTGTTTGAACAAACAACATAATGTGGGCCAAAATGATATTTTCCTTACCCTGATCCGATGAGTTGGTGAATGAGAGTGGATCTATAGTGTTGCTCGTTTTGCCTGGCGTTTCAATGGTTGATGGGGCGGTGGTTTCTGAATCGGTAGCCGTGTTAAGCTCTCTCTCCTCTTCTTTTTTGTGCTTTTGTCATGCGTGGGTTGGGCTTGCATTTGCTAGTTCATGGACCGCCTGGCGTGTGGGGAGGATGTTGGTTGTAACTTCTGCTTGCATATAGCATTATGATCTAGATTAGCATGCGAGGTTTACTTACCGCTTTTTTTTTGTGGGTGATCATATTTCCGGTTTTTTATCCGGAGGAGACTAGGAAATTTTCACTAAGAAATCCCCACAGACGGTGCCAAATTATTTGACCAAAAGATGTCAAAACCCTTTTGGTTAAAACAATTAATGAAGATGATGAGGTCAATCTTAGTCAAGCATAATAAACTCTAGATCTATAAATGAATCAGAAAATGATGAGTAAGATAAAATAAGGGCAATCAATCTTGTCGATGTTTTTTATTTCTTCTTTCATAATCCGGTGAGTATAATCAGTTTACATTATATATGGAGATTGTTAATTTGCATCCCTTCTTGATAGAAAATTACAAAGGAGAGGAAAGAGAGAAAAGCCTCCCCTACTCCCCTTATATATATAACCATGGAGTCCTTGCCATATCCTTGGGTCGATGCGTCTTCATACCACGATCGTTTTCGTCGTTACCTAAGTATTGTTCTTTAACTTGATGTGTACCGTAGATACTTAGTTTGGAGTAAGTCTTGACATCTTTCACTATCCGGCCGCTTAGGCGGGATCCCAGTCAACCAAAGTGATCAGATTTTTACAAATACACGAGCATATATATATATATATATATATATATATATATATATATATATATATATATATATATAATAGGAATTAATAATAAGCTATACATAAAAAATAAAAATAAAAGAGTATAGTATACACAAATTAACACACACCAATGAGAATACAGTGAACATTTTGGATGTCCGAATCCGGGATAGCGTGTAAGTTAATAAATGAAATGAATTGCGATACAGTGTTTGTTCTCTAGCACCAACGTGAGTTACGTTGTGACGGTAGTTCTCCTCAATTCATCTCACATTGGTGGGTGTATTAGTGCAGCTACTTTAATCATAACAAGACCAACTTATCCTAATTTATCAGATTCTTTGTGGGTGTATTAGTGCAGCTACTTTAATCATAACAAGACCAACTTGTCCTAATTTATCATATTCTTTAGATGCTCACAGTTAATTAAACAATATTTATTTAAAGTAGAAATAAACATTTTAAAAATAGGATACTGGATCATAACTTTATCGAACAGATAAATAGCCATGTGCCTGAGGGCTGACATCCCACTTATTCTTCATCTTCCGCACACACACACAATCAAAAGAGATAACAATAAATATAAAAACCATGTGCCCAACCTGCGTGTTAAATATATAATTTGACATGTTCAACTTTTGGTCGTTGAACCTACCACTGCAAGTTGGATTTTTAAATTTAGGTATTACAATTCAATAGTATAATTTATATTCTCTGACTACCACATTCAAATACTAAAATTTCCACCCATTAAATAGAAAGAAATCGACAGCGTAATGCTTATAACGAGTTTGATATATAATAATAATAAAAAAACAAGCTTAATAATAGAGATAACAGTACTAAAAGATAGAGAATAGTAAAGAAATGGAGAGCCATGGCAGCTTGTTTTTCTACGACTTTTTTTGTATCAATATTACGACTTGTTTTTCCATAAGAAATTTGCAGTTTTACTTTTGATATATAGTTCTTTATAGGTAAAATATCTTAAATCACTCCTAAATTGACTCAGAATATTAGTATTATTCCCGAACTATGCTCGGTCTTAATTACATCCCTCAACTTGGCCTTTTGAGGGCAATTATTCCCTAGATGTTGATGTGGCAAAAAGTGTAGGAGCACTCGCCTGCCACGTAAATTTTTCTGTCTATCTAACATTTTTTTGAAAAATAAAATAATTTTTTACTTTTTAAGAATATTACTTTTTAAAATAATTTTATTCGAATAAAATTTATAATAAAACTTGGATATAACTACATTATTTAGGCTAAATATTTTTATTTGGCTCAAATTAATAAAGTTTTAGTTAATCTTTTTTTGAATTTGACATGAAAATAAAGATTTATACAATTGAAATAAATAGTCAAGGCATCAAAAAAGTTATAAAAAAAATGCATAAAGTACCTATTAAACTTGTCTGGAAAAATTATTTACACACCTAAATTTTACAGGCGACCTTTTACCACACTATTCTAAACTTAAGTGAATTTAATACCCCTTCAAAATACTGAACCAGTCTTGTGGTGGCTGTATTTACACGCGCATAAAGACCTCTATTTTCATTTTTTCCATTTTTTTTAAATTTCAGCTTTTAAAAAACGAAAATATTATGTTGAAGAACAAAAAGTATTTTTTTTCCTGTTTTTACAAATTTGTTTTTCTAGTTTTTACAAAACAAAATTCTTTTAAAAAACTAAAAAATGAAAAAAAAAAAATTTCAAAAACGAAAATATTTTGTTGAAAATAATTTTTTCAGTTTTTAAAAAATAAAAATATTTTGTTAAAAACGATTTTTTTCTCTATTTTTACAAAAAAAAAATCAGTTTATACAAATTTATTTTTCCAGTTTTTACAAAAAGAAAATCTTTAAAAAACTGAAAAAAATAAAAATTTTCGAAAATGAAAATATTTTGTTGGAAATATTTTTTTCAGCTTTTAAAAAACAAAAATATTTTGTTAAAAAAACTATTTTTTGTTCAGTTTTTACAATTTGTTTTGCAAAATCTTTTCAGTATCTACTCAGTTTAAAAACTGAAAAAATTGTATCTACTCAGTTTAGATACTGAAAAGATTTTGCATAACAAATTATAAAAACTGAAAAAATTGATTTTTTTAACAAAATATTTTTTTTGTAAAAACTGAAAAAAAAATTAGTTTTAAGAAAATATTTTCGTTTTTGAAAAATGTTTTTTTCTTCAGTTTTTTAGTCTTTTTAAATATTTTCTTTTTTGTAAAAACTGGAAAAACAAAATTTTAAAAACAGAAAAAAAACATTTTTTGTTTTTTAACATAATATTTTCATTTTTTAAAAGGGTATGGATAACCAATGAAGAAAGAGAAAGAAAAAACGAAAAAGAAAAGAAAAATGAATAAGAAAAGAGAAAAAAATAATATTAAGTTAATTAGTTATAATATCCCATTGGAAAGTGACACCTAGGGATGTGCATTCGAATCGGTGTATCGATAAATCGAATCGATTATTTATTATCGAAATTGAAATCGAAAAAATCGAAACCTTATTGAAACGATAACGATAAGCATATGTACAAATCGATAATCGATAATCGATAAGTAATTATCGATAAGGGTCAAAATCGAATCGATAAATCGAATGCACACCCCTAGACTGTAGACGCTTGTTAAATGAGTAATTACCTATTTGTGTAGATTAATATAACATACAGAATGTATATATATTCCGCTACTATTTTGAAAGCGGCTATACAATATTACTTTCCCTAATATATACCCTTTCTTTTACCCTAAGTCCCTTACCCTATTATTTCCTCTACCACATTTAAGGAATGATCATATTTAATGATCAAAGGTATGAAGTTTAAATTAATGGAAAATAGAATTAGCCGTGATGATGTGTTTTGTTTTGTTTTATTTTGTATACCGTTGGAGTGTTGGTGGCATACATTTGATCCATTACTTTAGTTTTGTTGCATGTGATTGTTGACATAATTTTTATATTATAAATGGTGTTCGTCTTGTTTTAGCTTCTTTTTGTCCATATTAGTTAGGCGCGTTTATAGCGATATACTTTCCGTGGAATCCCGCAAATTTTCTTATTGGTGTAATCGATAACCGAATCGATAAGCCCCCAAAATCGATAAATCGAAATCGGAAAGATGGAAACCTTATTGAAACGATAACGATAAACATATGTACAAATCGATAATCGATAAGTAATTATCGATAAGGGTCAAAATCGAATCGATAAATCGAATGCACACCCCTAGTGACACCTGGACCACTAAATTAGTTTTACGTTATTTTTTTTTTGCCTTCACGCGCAACTACAAAGTGAACTACATGTCATGCGCCAGGTCATCACTGAAGGGGGTATTAAATTCACTTAAGTTTAGAATAGTGGGGTAAAAGGTCGTCCGTAAAGTTTAGGTGTGTAAATGATTCTTCCGAACAAGTTTAATGGGTGCTTTATGTATTCTCTCTAAAAAAAATATATAGTTGAAATAAATAGTCATTGCATCAAAAGAAAAAATAAAAAGAGTATACAATTGCACTTGTAATTTCTTGCAATTGTACACTCTTTTTACTTCTTCTTTTGATGCAATGACTATTTATTTTAACTGTATATTTTTATTTTTAAGGTAAAATCTGTAAAAAAAAATATTAGAGTAGTGTAATTTGGAGCTATATAAAAAATTATAGCCAAAATAATTAATTTTAAACTTTGTATTTTTTATAACTTTTATATGCCCTGCCTATTTATTTCAATTGTATAAATTATTATTTTCTTGTCAAATTCAAAAAAGATATTAACTAAAACTTTATTAATTTTGGACAAATAAAAATATTTTAGCCTAAATAATGTAGTTCTATCCAAGTTTTATTATACATTGTATTCGGAAAAAATTATCAAAAAAGTAATATTCTTAAAAAGGTAAAAAAAAATATTTTTCAAAAAAATGCCACATAGATAGAAAATCCACGTGGCAGGTGAGTGCACCCACACTTTTTGTCACATCAGCGTCTTGGGGGTAATGGCTCTCCAAAGACCAAGTTGAGGGGAGTAATTAACACCGGGCATAGTTCAGGGATGATATTTATAATATGAGCCAAGTTTAAGGGTGGTTTAGGAATCAACTGGGTCAGTGTTTGAACAAAAAGTTTAAGACTCTTTTGACAACTTCAATTATTAATAATAAAGAAGGTAAATCTTAGCTAAGCATAATTAATTTCAAATCCATACATATAAGGTGTGAAATAACAAAGGATAGGAACATATTAGATTTACTGATGTGATAATCTTATGTCAAACACGACAGATGAGCTTACATCTGGAGCAGAAATGAATTGTAAACGAAGGAGTAAAGAGGGCGAAAGGTGAAATCCCTATAGATTTGCGAGAGATTCTTCTTTTATCTTATTTTTTTCTCTGTTTCCTCTCATTTTTCTGTTGTCCCCCTTTTTTATTTGATCTCAACGATGGCCGAGGTGTTCTTTGCTATTTCTCCACCTGCGCGTGATTCCAGCTTGGTCGACCTTTTATCATTCATATTGGGGGCGACCACTACGGTCAGATTTTGATCTATATAGTTAGCCCCTCCGTCCGCCGAGGTCGCCTCTTAGCATGCTCGACGGGTGGACTATGTCGATTCGAAAGATGCGAGAAATCGGAATGTTTGTGCCTTGAGCAAGGCCTTTAATTCGAGGTGATGGCATGACGCTTCAAGATACCATTGGATTGATACGTCCATTCGGAGTTGAACCGTTGTGTTGATTCGGAATGTCGTTAATAGTCACTGTCATTGTGATACACGTTTCCCAAGAATTAAACCATTTATTGTGCCCTATCAGTTTTGATTAGCGACTCTCGGGTTTCCCGCTCGGGACATTTATATTCCTATAAATAGGGGTAAAACACAATTCTATTGCCACACTTTTTGATTTATCAAAGGAATTTTGCAAGTCTTTACCTTCTTCGATACTTCAGATTTTAGTTCATTCCCATGTTAGTCGGAAATTAATTCCACCGTCTTCCCTCTTACTTCCCCTACTCATTCACTCTGATCAATCGAGACAAATTGTTGGTACTTCTTCCCGTGCTGACAAACTTGTCGAAGTTCCGGTGCGGGAAAATGATGCTCTTGCCTCCAGAGGAGTGGAGATACCGGAGGATGAGGGGGTTCCAACAATGGCCAGAATATTGTTCCGTCCGGGGAAGTTATGGATTGATTTCAATAGCCCTATCGGAGAGGAACCAGAGCACGTTCCCTCTATTATGAATGAAGTGGCGATTGCAGAGCTTAAGACCCGATGGGGGATTCCGAACCATGCTGAGATGTTGCCAGCGGTGGGAGATGATATTATATATTTGGACCGACCGGGATGTTGTGCGTTCTACGCATACCCTTTTATTGTTGGGTATATGCTTCCTCTCCCTTCCTTGGTGGTAAACTTCGGTCGTTTCTACCAAGTGTGCACAGCTCAGCTTTCCCCGTACGTATACAGGTTGTTCCTCATGTTGCTCAAGTTTACAGAGCTCGCCGGTCGAGAGGTCAATTTGGGGAATATGCTCAATATTTTTCCCCTCAACTTATTCGAGGCACGATGATCCATATGCACCACCGGGGAACAAAAAGTCTGGTGGTGAAGATGGACGATAGAGCCAATCGTCATTTCTGGGAAAGCTACTTTTATGTGCGGACTAAGCACCTTGTGACGGACTCGGCAAGGTTCCCTGAGAGGTGGAACTTCGCATGTAAGTTTTTTTTTATATCTCCTGTCGAAGTGGTGGTCGGCCGTTTTTCTTTGGGCAGCATTGTTAAATTATTTTTACTTTTGCAGCCGAGAGATTACCTCCCATGCCTGTTGACGATATCCGTGAATGGGTGAATGCCATTCTTCCCCATACGGTGGGGGTTGAAGAATGGGCATCCTTCTATGAGAAATACAGTCGTAAGCCTCTTACTGGTAAGTCGACTTGCCGCAACTTCTCTCTTTTTTGCCTTGGAATCTGATATCGTTGCTTACACGACTATTTTTTTACCGTTAACAGGGAGAGTGCGAAGGATGAGGGCTCCTCCACTCGCATTCCATCGATCGACGTCTTCTGCTCGGCCTGCACCGAGGTCTGGTGCCCGACCTACATTGAGGGCTACTAAAGTTGAACCTATGACTAGGGCTGTGTGCATGGAAATTGTTCCCCAACCTGGAACTCCGGCTCCTACTGCCCGCTCAACGGGTGGATCTTCCTGTGCTGAGGATGTGGAGGGTCCGTCAAAGAGACGACGAGTGGAGTTTGAAGTGGATCCTTCAGCCGTTGTATCTTTAGGGGGCGACCTACCCTTAACGGTATGTGAAATGGGTGGTGGTTCTAACCCAGCCGCAGAGGTAAACTAGGTGAATGAGGCCAACCTAACGACAGAGGCTTCGGCTATTGTGATTAATCAATAGGCTACTACGACGGGAAGTCGAGGTACCGAGATTGCTGCTGCCACTTTGGGTAGGCCTTCATTTTTCGGACCGAGTCGAGCTTGTTCTTTGGCTGTAGAGAGTGGAAAGGGTGTCATGGTCGACGAGTACGAGTCTGAATTTGACCTCGATCCTGATGATGTTAGGATGTTCGAGGAGGGCCTTTCTCGTATGGTGGTAAGAGTGGGAGGTCCATCCCGTATACTTGAGATTCCATCGAAGTTTAACCTTTTGCGGGACACGGAAGATTGGGTACCGCAGTTTGCCTTTTTATGCTCTGTCGTGGAGTGTGAGGCTCTTTAGGACGTCTGTGACATTGATTTGATGCATGGAGTGGCGGCTATGGGCCTGAAGGTAAGTTTCTCCTCTTTGTTCCTTTTTGTGTTCCTTTTGTTTTTGGCGGCCTTAGCCTTTACTAACTCTTTTCTTCTTTTATGGGCTTAGCCTTACATGCTGGAGGTTGAAAGTGCTTGCAAGGCCGATACCCGGGCCAAGATATTTCTGATGATGTTGGAAAAGTATCAGCGCTACTGCAACAAATGCCGTGAGATGCATGAACGGCTCAGGGCGAGCACTGGTAGTCAATCTCTCGGGGAGGAGCAGGAGAAAAGGGATCATGAGTTGATGCAGTCTATTCGCAGGAACAGTGAACTCAATGAGCTGCTTCGATTAAAGGACGAGGAACTCGAGTTGGGTAAAGGGGTCGCCGTAGAGTGTGAGCATTTTCAGGCGAAGGTGTTGTCGTTACAATCCGAGCTGGATCAAAATGCCATCAGAGTCGAGCTTTGAGTGCAGAGTGGATTGGGAAATTAGCCGAGCTGGAGAGGAAAATGTCCGAGTTGGAGAGCACCGAGAGTGCTTGGGTGTTGGATTCAGTGAAAGCGATGGTGTTGGAGGATACTATCCACGTCCTTCAATCCGAGAGGGCGACGGCTACGATGAGGAAGACGAAGCTTGAAGAGTGCACTGACAAAATTGACCAGAAAGCTTCAAACTTGGGAGATCGGGTCGCCAATCTTAAGGCCAAAAAGGCACAATTGTTGGGCCAAGTTGAATTTTCCTACGCTGCTGTTCCTCTCCATTTGCACGAGCTCTGGGTCCAGGCCAAAGCTTAGTGGGACATATACAAGAATTTGTGGGAGGCGCGCAATATTTTTGAGGCTGCTTATGAAGGAGCCCGGACGAAGGCACGAGAGACTCGTGTCAACTGTGCCTACGATCCTGCGACACCGGAGGCCGGCGAGGATAATGATGCTGAGGAGGAAATTCTAAGAGATAGTGATGGGAAGAACGGCGGTGATGACGCCGAGTGAAAAGGTGTTGCCTTAGTATGTTTTTTTTGTTTGACTTTATTCTTTGTATTTTGGTAGTAGGTCGGTTTTGGCCGTGTATAGTGTGTGGTCATTTGCGCAAGTATTTAAATAAAAGGGTTTTCGATGTCGTACATCCTTTGTATTTCTCTCCCTTCCCCTTGATCTACATACATTTGTTTTTGCTTTGGCGTAGACTTTCTAATTTTTGTATGGTGAATCCTTGATTTCTTGTTTTTATGGAAAATAATTTTAGTTGGACCGAGTAGGATCTCGCGCGTGAGCCTGAATGGAGTCTCTTCGAATTCGCATACTTGGGCGGTATTGACTTTTGACTTGCCACTTTAGGCAGAATCATCCCTGACTCAAACAAGGTTGGATCCGGATTCGTCATTTTGGACGAAGTCATCTTCGACCTGAGTCATTTGAGAGGGGTTGAACTCAGTCGATCATTTAGGCGAAGTAGCCCTTTTCATATGTATTTGAGCGAGGTTGATTCTTTGTTTTGGGCGGTGGACCTTGGCCGTAGGGGTGTTATTTCAAGCTAATGTCGAAATGTTAACCCGTCGCGATTCGAATGAGGTCGAATTCTTCTGTTGGCGATGGCCCATGGTTGTTGGGGCATTATTTCAAGCTAGTGTTGAAATGTTAACCCGTCGCGATTCAAACGAGGTTAAATTCTTCTTTTGGTAATGGCCCTTGGCCGTAAGGGCGTTATTTTGAGCTAGTGTCAAAATGTGAACCCATTATGATTTGAACGAGGTCGAATTATTCTTTTGGCGATGGCCCTTACCCGTATGGGTGTTATATCGAGCTAGTGTCGAAATGTGAACCCGTTATGATTCGAAGGAGGTCTAATTCTTCTTTTGGCGATGGCCCTTGGCCGTAGGGGCGTTATTTCGAGCTAGTGTTAAAATGTGAACCCGTTATGATTTGAACGAGGTCGAATTCTTCTATTGGCGATGGTCCTTGGTCGTAGGGGCATTATTTTGAGCTAGTGTCAAAATGTTAACCCGTTGCGATTCGAACGAGGTCGAATTCTTCTTTTGGCAATGGACCTTGGCCGTAGGGGTGTTATTTCGAGCTAGTGTCGCATTGTGAACCTGTTATGATTCAAACAAGGCAGCATTTTTCTTTTGGTGATGGCCCTTGGCCGTAGGGGCGTTATTTCGAGCTACTGTTAAAATATTAACCCGTCACGATTCGAACGAGGTCAAATTCTTCTTTTGACGATGGCCTTTGGCCGTAGGGGAGTTATTTCGAGCTAGTGTCGATATGTTAACCCGTCATGATTCGAATGAGGTCGAATTATTCATTTGGCGATGCCCTTTTCCGTAGAGGCATTATTTCGTTCTAGAGTTGAAATGTTAACCCATTATTTCATTGTAAGATTTTGGAGAATACATGCTACTATATTGTCTATGTATACGTAGGAGTGAACCCTGGCGTACTCGATTTTGTTTTTTCTCGAGAATTTTGGGCATCCCGTGGGGGAGTCCCGGGTTTGTTTAACTTCTGCGCTTCCTGGGTGAGTCCCAGTTTGTTCTATTTTGTTTGCATTGGAGAATATGATGCGTCTTCTGGGTGAGTCCTAGTTTGTTCAATTTTGTTTGCATTGGAGAATACGATGCGTCTCCTGGGTGTGTCCCAGTGTGTTTACTTTTTATTGCGGTGGAGCATATGATGACAGGGAGTATAAAATGTTGTTGTTTCCCTAACTGGGGAGTGCAATACGTGTTCGTTTCATGCATATATTGGAGAAGTTTCTCTGTATCTAGTCCCTTCATCGTTTGGCCTCGAGAGGCCGACAGGCGAGGCGATGAATCATATCTTGAACTTCGAGACGTCCCCCTCGTCGCCTTGTTAAAAACCTCCACGAGAAAACCCAGTTGTGACAGAACCCGGGTGAGGGAAAAAGAGTACGACTTGAGGGGTGTCTTTTTTTCGAAGTTGAAGTGTTTGAGATGTGCGACATTCCATTTGTTTTGTTGTATTTTTCGTTCCATTATTTCTAGTTGGAGTGGTCCTTTGTTTGCTTGCCCCTGCGGCGCTTGTGTTTCGGTTTAAACTAACAGAGGGTAAACACAAATGAGATTTTCCGTAGCTCGATCCAATGAGTCGGTGAGAGAGGGTAGCTTTATATCGTTGCTTGTTCTGCCTAGCGTTTGAATGGTTGATGGGATATTGGTTTTTAGATTCGGCGGCCGCATTCAGCTCTATTTTTTTAGTAGTGCCTCAGCTCCGCGCAGGTTGGGTTCGCTTCACTTGCTGCAGTGTTGAAATCGAGTTCCGGTCAAATATCGTTTAATTCGTACCCACAACAAGGGAAACATGTCATACTTCGTTCATGGTCCATCCGATGCGTGGGGGATGTGAGAGTAGGGCAGGATATGCCCATTCTTTTACATGAGTGTGCTGTAAGTGTTGTCCTCTCATAAAGGGTGCATGGATATTGGCTGTAAATTCTACTTTTATGTAGCAGACTGATCTAGAGTAGCATGCGAGATTTACTTACCAAGGTTACATTTCACTAGTTTTATATTTGAAGGAAACTAGAGAATTTGGCTAAGAAATCCCCACAGACGGCGCCAAATTGTTTGAACAAAAAGTGTAAGACTCTTTTGCCAACTTCAACTATCAATAATAAAGAAGGTAAATCTTAGCCGAGTATAATTAATTTCAGATCCAAACATATAAAGTGTGAAATAACGAAGGGTAGGAGCATATTAGATTTACTGATGTGATAATCTTACGTCAAACACGAGAGATGAGCTTACATCTGGAGCAGAAATGAATTGTAAACGAAGGAGTAAAAAGCGGTAAAGGTGAAATCCATATAGATATGCGAGAGATTCTTCTTTATCTTCTTCTTTTCTCTGTTTCCTCTTATTTTTTCTGTTGTCCCTGTTATTTGCCCCCGAAAAAGTCTCTTTCCTCTGATCTTACCCCCACCCCATATATATATATATATATATATATATATATATATATATAGTACCTAGGACTTTTTATTCAATGGTCTTTGACCAACGCGACTGTCCCTTTCGTCGTTGCTCGAACACAATATTGACTTGATCTATGCTTTCGATAGTTTGACCCAGACGATGGCCGCGGTGTTCTTTGCTATTTCGCCACCTGGGCGTGATTCCAGCTTGGTCGACCCCTTATCATTCCTATGGGGGCGACCATTACGGTCAAATTTTGACCCATACAGTCAGCACCTCAGCTTTCGATCTAGCAATGCCATGGCAAAATTAGGAAGAGACCAAACTTGAAGTGTTGAAATATAGTATTAATCAATCTGGTAATCCTTTAGAGTATTAAATAGAGAAAAGGTAGATGAGGGGAAATGTGAGAGACAATAATGCTACATCATATTATTGGAAGAATGAGCTTAGCGTACTCTCTCATGCATGTCACAAATAAGAAAGCTACTCCCTTTGTTAAATAACTGCTTAAAATTGCTGAGAATCAAGAAACAAAAGAGGAGTATAGATCAACCAATGTAGTACAAAGGGTCAGGAACTTTGAAAGTACGAGCGCGCGGGTTGTCTCCGATCAGATCACTCCATTGATCTCCAATGTTGCCAATAATTCTATATCCAGCTTTCACTAGCTCTCTTCTCTTGCTCGATTTATATTCCACTGCGCTTCTCGTATCATTTTCTCCCCTGTAATAATCATCAATCATTCATTCTTTAGAGTAAAATATTACACAAGGAATTAATAGACATGCATGCTTACTTTAGTATGAGCTTTGCCCAATTAGTGTAACCAGCTTTCTTGAGATTAACAATTCTTACTTTTCTGAAAGACTCTCCAGTCCCTGTTATGAAAACAGTTTTGATCCCGAGAGACAGCACTGTTTTATATACTCCAAGTATAGAAGGAATGGCAGGAGCTTTCCCCTCGGCCACCCACCCATTAAACTTTGTATTGTTGTAAGGTATAGCCCTGCACAAAAATGCATGAGATCCAATAGTTCGCAATGCCTACTACATAACGTACTACTAAATACATACATAAAAAAACGAAACATTTTCGATTCTGGATTTTACCCAAAAGCAACATCAGATCGAGCGTAGTAAGGAAGATTAGAGAGAGTAGTCTCATCAATATCAAATACCCAAACGTCCTTTCCATCTCCGCCTAGTTTGAGACTCTTGGCATACTCAATTGCCGCATCAGCCACAGCCTCACAATCATGACGATATTGTTTGCCTAATATGTAATGACCTATGTAGTTTTCGCAGGCGCTAGGCACCAATTTCCAGTTTTGGAGGTTATTAGTCTCCACAGCAAGACGCCAGCTAAGACAGTCCAATTGTGGGACGCGATAACCAGCAGCGCCAGTCTGCGGCCTTAGACGGTGAATTTCTACCACTTGGCTTGTCATCTCTACGCTACCGGAAGTAGAGGTCACTGTTACAGCTACTATAGTCGAAAAAAAGAAAGGCAAAGTCATGAAAGATCTCATCATGTTATGATTGTATCAAATTGATAGGAGAAGGAACTGGGAAGAATAACAATGAAGATATTTGGATAAGCTGGTATACGGTGATTTAAATAAGATTTTTAACTCAATGACCTCAACTCAAGCAAGGCATCAAACAGGTCAGGTCATTGTAATTAATTACGACATGAATAATGCTTTGTCAGGGTTGACATTCGCTGCTTCGCTCTTATTTGTTTACTGTTAAATTTCTTTTTCATTTTCTTGGCAACCTTACAAGATAATAAATCACGTAAGAGGATGTTTTATAACCAGCTAATAAGTTGGTCCATCATGTTTAGAAAATGCTTAAATACACTAAGAATTAACGCTCTGATCCTCTATTAACTGCTTTTTCCGTGTCTTTTCCTGCTATTGTGGTTTGCCGGGATGGTTCATCTTGAGTTTCAGAGTGTTTTGGGATACTTAGTCTCTAAATTAGAGTTTAAGTCTTAGAACTTGGACCGTAGTCGGAGCAGTGTGAAGACAGATCCGGAATGGAATTCCGTTGATTCCGTTAGCTCCGTTGGATGATTTTGGGCTTAGGAGCGTGCCCGGATTATGTTTTGGAGGTACGTAACTTATTTAAGCTTGAAAGGGCGAAAGTTGAATTTTTGGAGTTTCGGGCCGATAGTGAAATTTAGATATCGGGGCTGAAATATGATTCCGAAAGTTGGAATAGGTCCGTAGTGTTGAATATGACTTTTGTGCAAAATTTGGGGTCAATCGGACATGGTTTGGTTGGTTTCGGCATCGGTTGTTGAATCTTTGAGCGTCAAGTTCATTAGGTTTGGATTGGAGGGTGATTCATGGTTTTAGCTTTGATTGATGTGATTTGAGGGCTCGACTAAGTTTGTGTGATGTTTTAGGATTGGTTGGTATGTTTGGTTGAGGTCCCGTGGGCCTCGAGTGAATTTCAGATGCTTAACAGATTTGAATTTGGACTTAGGCAATTTTCTGAAGTTGTTGAACCTGTTATTTTCGCACCTGCGGATTTTGGACCGCAGACGCGGTGCCACAGAAGCGGCTGAGTGAACCGCAGAAGCGGAAATAGACTTGTGCATTAGGGACTGCAGATGCAGTTGGGGGACAACAGATGCGGTCCAGTGACTGCAGATTCGGCCCCGACCCGGATAAGTGATTTTCCCACCTGTGATGGTTTTTCTGCATATGCGGTGGACCCCTCACAGAAGCGGGATCTTTGACAGAAAAGGGCAGAGTCGAGGGTTTAATCCAATTTTTAATTTTGGGACTTTTGGAGCTCGGTGGGAGGCGATTTTGTGAGGTTTTTGAAGATAAAATCAGTGGGTAACGATTTCTATCCCTATTTCGTTTATATTTCATCAATCTATAGTAATTTTCTCAATCTAATCAAGAAAATTGAGTGGAAAATGGGACTTCGTGGGAAAGGTTCCCCAATCAAGTTTTTGGATTTTGATCGGATTGTAGGTGTCGGAATTGAATAAGTTTTAGACGAGTGATCTCGTGAGTGGAAGGGTGTTCTAAATTGGTATCTTTTACCTAATTCTGAGACGTGGGTCCGGGGAGAATTTTTGGGCGTTTTTCTATTTTCTCGCCTTAACTTTAAATTTATTAGCTAAATTAGTTGTTTGTAGCTATATTTACGTTATGTAATTGATTTGATTAGATTTGGGCCACTCGGAGTTGGATACTCATGGCAAGAACATAATATCAGATTGATTTGAGCTTGGTTTGAGGTAAGTGGCTTGGTTGTCGATTGGGGTGGGGCAAACCTCAGTGAGGACGTTGAGTCAATCAGAGGGGGTGTATGTAACACCCCACACTTTAGACAGGTCGCACATCAACAAAACACAAGAGTGATGCTCGGTATATAAGTTAACAACTCTTAAACCCTAGTGACACATTTTAAAGCCTTGAAGGCATAGGCCTAAAGCGGAAAATATCACTAGCGGGATGGGCTGTTAAAGATGGTATCAGAGCCACTCTTGTGTCAGCGTTGTCGATGGCGGTGGGGCAAACCTCAATGAGGACGATGAGTCCATAAGAGGGGGTGTATTTAATACCCTAGACTTTAGACAGGTCCCACATCGGCAAAACATAAGAGAGATGCTAGATATATAAGTTAACAAGTCTTAAACCCTAGTGACATATTTTAACCTCGTGAAGGCTTAGGACCAACACAGACACTATCACTAGCGGGCTGACCTGTTACAGTTATTCAGCTGATGTTGTACACATACAAGTATGTTTGTGTAAAGAAAAAATAAAATAGAAATAAAATTCCTATACACTTGACTAAATTTTATTTGCTATCTAATAACTATATAACTAATTATTATTCTCTACAAGGTCTGTCACATGCCTCACACGTGTGAGTTATTTTAGAATCCAAAGTTGTTGTACAACTGTATCTCTCTATTAATCTGGACGACTAGGATTTAGTTGATCAAGTTTATATCAACGATTGAGATGACACCACAACTTGAGTCCTATTATGCAAAATGTCTTAATTCCTAGATACCTTTGAAGGCTTCATTCTTGTCGTAAACTCTTGAATCTTCCTCTTATCTTATTCTTTTTGAGCATCATTATTTCCCTTTTGAGCTTCATCATTTATCTTACTCAAATCACGAGGCTTCTTCTCTTCATCCCCTTCAAATTGGAGGGTGATGAAATTACCCCCAACTTGTGTAGGATAGAGTGGTGTGAGGGGCCGAAAATATATTTGGTAAATAGATTAGCAAGTTGAGATGAATAAGGAACAAAAGAAAGAGTAATTAAGCCTGAGAGAAGCTGATTACGGACTAAATAGCAGTCCAGTTCGACATGTTTTTTCCGTTCATGGAAAACTGAATTTCGAGTGATGTTGATTGCTGCCTTGCTATTAGAAAGAACAAGAACATGTAGCTGTGGTGAAATAGAAAGGTCATCAAGAAGGAGAGTGAGCCAAGTTAGCTCAATAGCTACTCGACGTATGGATCTATACTCTGCTTTGGCGGATGGCAAGGAGGTAGAGGCCTGCTTTTTAGATTTCCAAGAAATAGATGAGCCTCCAAGGGAAACATAAAAGCCACTAACAGACCGCCTAGTCTCCGAGAAAGAAGAATAGTCTGCGTCACAAAAGCAAATAGCTTTAATGAAGGAGAAGAGTTGAGAATTCCATGCCCTGGATATGAACGTAGATAGCGGAGGACACACAAAGCAATAGCAAAATGAGCAAGACGAGGGTGTGGTATAAATTGACTAAGCTTGAGCACAACAAAGCAAATATCAGGCCTCATGTGGGTCAAGTAGTTTAACTTCCCAACAAATGGCAGGTACATGGTGGGATTTTGAAAAAGAGGTCCTTCATCCGCCTGCAATTTGGAGGATGGCTCATGAGGACAAGAAACACAAGGCAGACTAGAGATGTCAAATTTCTGACATGGACCGTAGAACATGTTGGTATCATTATATAAATCCCTAAAATAAAATAAAATAGGTTGACAAGGCTGGGCAAAACAACCAGATATTGTTTCACTAAGGTATATATTATTGCATATGTAATATTTGAGGTAACTAGGTTGTGTAGTGACACTGGTAGATTTTCTGAGTGTCTGGACTGAAGTATCTAGTATAGGAGAATTAACAATGTGAGGTGATGGAGAATGTGAGAAATGTGTTATTGATGGATGAGTGAAGTGTGATGGAGGTGAATGGGTGATTACCGGTGAAAGTGACTAACTAGGGCTAGGTAAAGAATGAGTTGTAGGATTAGGTGGGGCAGAAGGTGATGAAACAGGAAAGGTGTTGTCTGAAGGTGAAGGAATGAGAAAAATAGAACCAGGAATGTTGTTGTCTGTAGCAAAAGTGTACCTATCTACATAGAAATGTACATCCATTGATACAATGACCTTTGTATCTAATTCTAGCACTTTGTACCCTTACTGCCCCAAGGGATATCCTAAAAATGCACAAGTTTTTGCTATAGGATCAAATTTAGTTCTCCCATCAAACAATTTGTAAATATAATAAAGACACTCAAAGTTTCTGAGAAACTTATATAAAAGTGATTGATAGAACAAAATAGAATAGTTCGTCTTTCCTTGGAGAAGAGGGTAGCCTGTTAATGAAATAAGTGGCAGTTAATACACACTCTCCCCAATAAGAAATAAGAATTTTATATTGAAAAAGCAAAGCTCTATCTATTTCCAAAAGATATCTATGTTTTCTCTCAACTACTCTATTCTGTTAAGGGGTTGCTACACATGATGTTTGATGAAGTATCCCTTGAGAACTAAGAAAAGATTCCTCCGGGAATCCTTTTCTAAGCTCAAATGCATTGTATGTTCTCAACTTTTGAACTTAAACCCCAAACTGCTTTCAACCACAGTGAAAAAATTCTTTAAAACCGGGAATGCATTACTTTTGGTACTTAGGAGAAATGTCCAAGTACCCCTGCTGTAATCATCCACCACAGTTAGAAAATATTTGAAACTATTATAAGTAGGTATCTTGTAGGGCCCAAACATCAACATGAATTAATTCAAATTCTCTTTTAGATTTGATTTAACTCAAGGGAAAAATTAATCTAGTTTGCTTAGATTTATGAAAGACATCACAAAAATATTCTGAATTAGAAGGAAAGCAAATAAAACTGAATTGCTTCATTGATTAAAATGGATAATACCCTAATATATTGTGCCATAGTATTACATTGGAAATTGCAAGGAAAGCAAATAAAACTAAATTGCTTCATTGATTAAAATGGATAATACCCTAATCTGTTGTGCCATAGTATTACATTGAAAATTGCACTTGCAGAAAAAGGAAAAAAAATTGAAACATAATTGACATCATTTGGATCTGAAAAAGAAACTACATTATTCTGTGAACTATTCCTAACAATGCTAGGGTCCAACAGATATAGTCATCATTTTGCTTCACCAAAAACTTGATGC
Organism: Nicotiana glauca; assembly: GCA_026770625.1. Taxonomy (NCBI): domain Eukaryota; kingdom Viridiplantae; phylum Streptophyta; class Magnoliopsida; order Solanales; family Solanaceae; genus Nicotiana; species Nicotiana glauca. The sequence continues at coordinate 124,779 of MU783711.1, forward strand.
TTCTATATTAAAGGGGCCTCCAAGAGATGCTGACTAGAGGTAAGTGAAATTATAGAATGAAACTATATACAAAACATATTCACTAATACAAAGATTGTATCTAAAACTAGGCACATGTTGAACATTGTTTAAAATAAAGTCAGGGGAAGAAATTCTTCTTGTACGAGTGAGAATTAGTTTGAAAGAATTAGGAAGATTGATATGTATAGGAATATGAAGAGGATATAGAGACAAAAATGTATTTGAATCAAAACACATATGTTCTTATGCCCCTGAATCAATGATCCAAGTAATGGCATTAAAAACTAAAAAACAAGATCCAGTATATTTGGTAATAGTACCAGCAACATCATTGGTATTGATCTCTAAAATAGTGCTTGATGTATCTGTCAACTGAACCAGATGTGAGAATTGCTCCCTAGAGAGATATTGGTTCAGAACTTCATTGTAGTTACTGTTTGCATCATCTACTTGTTCTCATATGAAAACCCCTTTGCTTCTAGCTTGAAATTGATATCCTTTACCATTAGTGAACTCAAAGTCTTTAGGGAATCCTATGATTCTATAACAGCCATTGACAGAGTGTCCTATCTTTTTGCAGTATGTGCATAAATCATGGGATTAAACTTGTTCTTCTTTCCTCTAAAAGTAGTGTTCCTTTGTGATGGATCCGTTCCCTTCTGAATATTGTTGTTGGGTTTTTGAAATTGTCCATAGTTCCTTTGTGCCTGCTTATTATTGCTTCTCTGTAGATAAGTGTTCTATCATGTTAAGTTCCCATGATTTCCTACCATGAATGATAAAGAGTCAGAGGATATGAGGGGGTTGTCATAGACTTCCCTCTGATTCTCATCATGGAGTAAAAGAGAATAATCATTATTGATATTGGAAAGGGGGTTCATCATCAAGATGTTTCCCCTTGCTTGTCAAGAGATATCATTTAGACCCATGATAAATTGGATGAGCCTTTCATCCTCCAATGATTTTTCTAATTTCTATTTTCCTTCACACACACATGTGCACATGCATTTAACATTACAATTAAGTGAGTCAAAGTCATCCCACAAACGTTTATGTTTTGTGAAATAACTTGCTATGTCACCTGTACCTTGAACTAATCATTTAGCACCATTTGACTATCTAAATCTGTGTTCAAGGTTGGTCAAGAGATCCTTAGAAGACTTGGAGTAGATCACACTTTCTCCGATGTCCTTGGATAGTGAGTTTAATACCCATGAGGTAACCATGTTATTACACCTACTCCATGGCTGAAGATGACCGGAGGAGGACATGATCCATTAATGAATCCTAACTTATTCTTTATTGAGAGTGCTATGAGGACAGATCTCTTCCATCCTTGAAATCCGCTGTCAGTGAAGGTTATGTTGACAAGATCCATGACTAGTGCATCAGAGGAGTGAAGAAAATAAAGATGATATGGATCGAAGATGACGATATTTCCAATTACAGTCTGAATAACAAATGAATCAGAAGTTTTTGCATCAGGCATGATGAAGAGGATGAGTCACAGAAGATTATATGATTTTATAGTAAATTGAGCTTTAATGCTTTGATACCTCTAAAACTAAGAATGATTGTATAATCAGAAAATAATGTAGGAAATTTTCTCTGTATATTTCGTTATTCAACTGATGCCATATATATACAAGTATATCTGTGTAAGAAAAATATAAATGAAATTCCTATACAAATGACTAAATTCTCTATATAACTAACTATTATTCTTTACAATATCTGTCACATGCCTCACACATATGAGTTATTTTACAATGCAAATTTTTTGTACATATGTATTTCTCTATCAATCTAGATGGCTAGGATTTAATTGATCATGTTTATCAGCAATGATTGACATGACACCATATCTTGAGTGTTTTGTGCAAATATAATATCATGATTCCTAGATAACTCTGAAGCCCTCATTCTTGTTGGAAACCCTAGAATCTTCCCCTTTTCTTCTTCTTTGTGGGCTTCATCACTTTCTTTGTGAGCTTTATCATTTATCTGAGTCAAATCATGGGGCTTCTTCTCTTCAGCCTTTCTATAAAATAAATATCACCACTTAAAAGTTCTTTTTCCATCAGTTACTTTGTACTGTTTACTTTTTTCTTTCTTTTGTTAGAAGAAAATTTTTATAATAAACTTTTTAGTTTTGTTACACAAAATAGAATAAAAATATTAATATGTGTCACACCTCCTTTTTCCTATTACACCCCGTGAAAGGTATAATAAAGGAGTTTTTCTACTTAAAGGACAATCAAAATGGGATTTAATTATTAATTATTCAGAGTCGCCACTTGGGAGATTAATGGTATCCAAGTCACCGATTGAATCCCGAACTGAGGAAAATATGACTCTGTTAACAATCCGCGAACCAGAAATCCGAATAAGGAATTCTGTTAACCCGGGAGAAGGTGTTAGGCATTCCCGGATTCCGTGATTCTAGCACGGTCGCTCAACTGTTGTATTTGATTTTTATCTAATTTCCATACATGTTATATCTTTATGTGCCTTTTATTAGTAATCCGCTTTTATTATATTTATTATTTATTTTACAAGAATTACAACGTCGTGAAAATGTATCTCGAACCACGCCGTACCAAGTACGCTCGTAGCTTTTAACACATTTCGACTTCGTTGAGATTTGGATTTGGGTCACATAAATGTGCACCCGTATTTAGGAAAGTAATATTATTTACGTTTGCGCCTAAAGCAACTACGCATTTATTAACTTTGGGAAAGACCGTGAAATTCGCTAAACGGTCCTTCCGATTTCTAGCATTTTTTGTAAGCAATTATTGATTGAGGGCCCCGCAATTTTGTTTTTGCTTTGGCGAGGCTCGTCTCATTGTTTTTATTTTAAAGCTATACCTAATGTAACTACGAGTAATCAGTTATTGGATTGCAACAAACTAACTGGTAACTTTATATTAAAGCAAAACTGTCCAGTTGCCAATTTCAGCCCATGCCCAAACATATACAGTCATAAAGGGACCTGGACTGCTTGTTAGTGAATTAAGGTTCACTGCCTAGATTCGAATCTGGATAGGTCACAATACAAAATAGCCCCAGTTAATTTCCAACATCAGCTATAAACATCACCTTGACACTTAACATTCTTTTTATTTTTAATTCATTTGAATCACTTAACACTTAATAAGACCTTGATCAATCCTATTCTAATGTTGTTTACGATGCCAAAACATAACAAGAATTCGATTACACCTCATTGAAGTTGCAAGTTTAGAAGAAATGAAATTAAACCTAGAGTTTAACAATCTGCCAATTTAAATTCAGTTTCAATTTAATACAATCCAAACAGTGAATTTAGCTATATTTACACAATGAGATGCTGAACTCAAAATATCTCAGTCCAACTAATCCAAAATCAGTTTTCAGAAATCAAAATTTCAAAAGTCCAACTACTTACAATATCCAAGTGGCTATGTTAACCAATATACTAAATCTAAGCAAATTTATGTAATGTAATCATAATCCAATTGAAACTTAACGCAACGAACAGTCCAAGTCTCTTTTAAAATCCTAATTACATACATTTAACACAATAATCAATAAAAATTTAAGCAAATATCAGTCGAATACACATATTTGAAACAACTCAGATTTCAAGTTTCAGTTATCATTTGGATTCATCCTTCTCATTTCAGCTTACAATTTTCAAAGTCAGAGCTGTGTACCTAGAATATGAGTTATAACAGAGAAGAAGAAGAGAGTCAGCTTCACTGAAACACTATGTAACACAACACAACAAAATTCAACAGCAATGCCCAGTAATTCAGGAATGAATTCAGGAGATTTTGACAGGAAACAAACACAGCAACAACAATAGTTTTCAATATCAGCAAATAAGATCCAATCAACAACCCAGATTTGAATCATCAGAAGATATAGACCAGGGAAACACACTTGACCAATTCAAAACGAAATTCAAAGCCTTTCGATCACCAGAACCAGGGATAATCAACAAAACAGCCTTCAAATTGAACTTAGATCAATGAAACAGTGGATTTTTTAATATTTTCTAATAAGTCTAATGTTTTTGAGTTTTAGAAGTGATTAATTTCGAGAATGTGTATCTAGAATGGCAGAATTACTTCAGGGATATTTTCAGATTGCCAAACTTAACAAATGATGCCCATTGATGCCTATTTATAGTTTTAATTTTGGAGGGAAGTTTAAACTTTGATAATTACACTATGGTCCCTCTTTTATTTCAGTTTTATCCTTATTTTTTATTAGTTACTCGATTGGATACTCTTATTTGTGAAAAATTACATTAATTACCCCATCTAGAACATTCTATCTAAGTGTATTACCCTACATATCCCTACCTCTCTTAGAAAATTACCTTATTGACATTTCCTTCTACCCAGAATGCCCCCACTTCCTAAGGTTTATTACCCTTAACCCCTTTTATGTACCCAAATTACCCCTGCAATTCATTTGATTTTACCAGCTACACTACTGCTCTTTTACCCCTTTAACCCTGAATTTTAAAATTACCAGACTATTATAACCCTAACTATCAGAATTAATCCAGTCATTAACTAATTATTAATCGAAATTTAAACAACTATAACCAAACAAGTCTTAAGATCAAAATCAAAATCCTATATTGAACTTAAACAAAGTAAAAATACCCTAGATCAGCAATAATATTCTAATAGTCTTGTGATCAATCAAATCATACTATACTTATTTTAAACCTACATTAAACTTCAAGCAGACACACTGGTCATGGATTAAACTAACTCTAAGAGTACTAAAAATATAAAAACAAATCCGATTTAACTAACATATGAATAAAAGGTAAAAATAAAAAATCAGCAACAAAATCAATTAACACCAGAACTGGACTAAGAAAGAAAAATCGCTATACAGACCCTCAAACAAAACTGAACAAATATAATAAAACCACAAGTGGAAACTCACTGATGTAACGAAAACTCTGGCCAGCCATTTTTTGAGAAAATCTTTCGAGATTCTTGACCAGTAACATCCCCACCGATGTGTTTTCATAAGAAAACACGTGGTTAAGGATATTATGGTCAAAAATCATAAAGATTTGAGCTTGAGTTCTTGGCCAGAAAACTCAAATTTTGAATTTTGACGAGTTTGAGCAAGATTCGAAGGAAATGGTTGGTAGTTTAGAATAAAGGATGGGAAAAGGAGTCTATGGAGTTAATTTGGGATTTTTTGGCATACTTCAAGTCTTGGCCGGAAAACTTTAGTTTGATATTTGAAGCTTTCCAGCAAGATTCGAAGGAAATCTCTTGGAAGAATGGAACGGGGATGAGAAGAGGAACAACGGGTTTAATTTGGTGACTATTGGCATAAGTTGTGTTCGCCGGCGGTAGGGTTCCAGCGACACATTTTTGAATATTCGAACAAAAGGAAGGGGTTTTGAAGGAAACAGGATAGATGGGTGGACTCAGGAGCTCAAGGCGGTCCTAGGGTGTATTTTGTGGACTGGTTGGCATAACTACTGTTTTCCGCCGGTAGGGTTCCGGCGGGGTTCTGAGGGATTTGGGGGCGGCTAGGTTAGAGAGGAAGAAGAGAATGAATTTGTTTCTGATAATTTTTTTTTGTATATGCTATACATATTAAAATATAACAAGTGACCCCTACCGTTGGATTAATGAAAATGAACGGCTAAGATCTCCTGGGCACTGAACGGTGCCGTTTTATTTATTAGTGATATCTAGCCTCAACCGTTGGATCAAAGCGATGAATGGTCGAGATTAATTGACGCAAAACGTCGTCCTTTTATTTTTGATGAGTTCAAGTTTCAGCCGTTAGATTACCAGGTTTCAACGGCTGAGATCAAATGCCCCTAAACGGCGTCGTTTGGTTATATTTGAAGCTGACCGGATACGGGATTATTTTGGGCCTAGGCAGGTATTTTATTGTTTGGGCTAGTGTATTTGGCCCAAATTTTAACAATCCATTATTTTCTTGTATTTTTGTATTGTATTTTCACTTGTATTTTGTATTTTATTTTTCTTTTCTAATTATATATATTTTTTCTGATTTTATTAAATTGTTAAACTAATTAAATTCTAAAATTTATCTAATATCTATTTTATAGTAATGCTATTATATATTTTGATTTTTCCTTAAATTATTTCGAAATTAATACTAAAATTATAAAATTAAAAATTCTAATGCATATGCATATTTTTTGTATTTTTAATATGAATTATTAGGCAACTAATTAACACAAAAATGCAACAAATTTCAACAAAAATTGTAAAAATAATGAAAAATCATTTTGTTTGAATTTTAGGAATAATTTGCTTAGGGCAAAAATCACGTGCTCACAATATGATGGGCAAATTTGTCTATTTCAAGTTACACTATAGTTTTATTACACTAAATATTAAAAATAAGAGGTTTGCATAATATTTAAAACCACAGGGAAGGTTTGTGTTATAGGCCAAAACCTCACCGGAAGTCTATAAAATTATTCCAATAATATAATCCGCACAACATTTGACTTTGGCTTGGCATTGATTGCAAAGATTATAAAATAAATCATCTTGTCTACTTTTTCAAAATCTAAAATACTTATTCAACAGTCTCAATGAATTAACCTAGTTACAAATTGATGTTTGGCAATCAATTAATATTTGCAAATATTAAACTACAATATTTGAAATACTGATAAATCTTAAAACTCACAAAACATTAGTTTTTTCAATTGAAAATCCATCTTCGAATGTAAATTCAAATTCGGAAAAGGGCCAAAACTATCTGTATCGTTTGCTAAATGGTTTATAAATACTCTCCATCTATCTATCCATTTTAAAATTTATACTCCGTCCATCTATCCATTCAAAAAAAAATACACGAAGTTAATTCTATTAACAAAAATACCCCCGCGACTAATGGCAGAACTAATGGAGTGTGCTTTTTTGAACGGATAGATGGACGAATGGTATTTATAAACTATTTAGCAAAAGATAGGGATTATTAACCAAGAATCAAATATGGGTCTTATTTTTACCCATTTACCTGGTCCGACCCTATTTATTTGACCCGCCTAATTATTTTCTTTCTTTTTCTTCGCTTTTTCCCTCTCTTTATTTCCTTATCACCCACCACACCCACTCTCATCTCACAAAGAATTTTTAGTGTTTCTTTGTTGAAATAAATCTTTCTTTGTGATTGAAAATATGGCCTTGGCTTTCACTTCATCTGCAATTCATGGCTCTTTGTCATCCTCTTCTTCTTCTTATGAACATCCCAAAGGTAACCTTTTACTCTTTTTTTTTTTTACCTTTTATAGATTCAATCTTTATTCTAGAATGTAATAATTTCAAGCTTTTTAGCACCTTGGTTTCAATTTTCTCGTGTGCTTGTATTAGTTATATGTAGTTATTTTTTTCTCTGTTATTTCGTGGCTCTTTTGTCTTCTTATGAACAATCCAAAGATTTTCATTACTTGTCCCTTTCAAAGTTTTAATATTTCTCCAAGATTTGATTGATATATTTGGACAATTTTAGCATTTGGGCTCAACATTTTTGATTAAGATTTTGGGTTTGTTTTTATCCTTGTCCTCTTACTTAACAACCCAAATGTATCTGTTGATTTTTCATTTAAGAGTTTCAATACTTATCCCGAGTTTGATTGGAGAAATTTCAGAATCCGGTTTGAATTTTAGGTTATTTGATTTTTGGGTTTTATCTATTCTTTAATTAATTTGTTATTGTGTATATGCAGCGTCCCAATTGGAGAAGAAGAAAGGGGGATATCAGATGAGTGGGAATGAGTTTGATAGATACTATCCATTTTTGTAAATGGATCGGATAAGGTAAATGGATTGAAATAAAATCCATTTTTTGTTCCAGTCAAAGATTGCCACGTGACCCAATTAAAAATTCCTATCATTTGCTAAATGATTTGTAAATACCCTCCGTCCATTTATCCATTAAAAAAAATACACTCCATTAGTTCTGCCGTTAGTCGCGGGAGTATTTTTGTTAATAGAATTAACTTCATGTATTTTTTTTAATGGATAGATGGACAGAGTGTAGTTTTTTGAATGGATAGATGGACGGAGGGTATTTATAAACCATTTAGCAAACGATAGTGATAATTTTGATCCTTTTCCGATTCAAACTCCAAGAGCTCTTTTTCAACTTCTAACTTAAATACTTTTTGTTCTTTTAACTTCATCTAAATAATTTTTAAACACATACATAAATGACTCAATTTCCATCTTGATACTATACCTTTTATTGTTATTTAAATCGAATTAAAAAATCGCATCAAATTGAAAAGTTAAATTAAACCTATAAGGTCCCGGAAAATTTTTCTAAGTAATTTAGTATTTCATGATGCGGGGTAGGCTAATTATAATATTTTATATGCTATCAATATGGTGGGGATCAATTAGATTTGTTAAATAGGTGTATAAGCCTTATAATGTGTAATGTGTGGTCTAATGGGAGGCCTAAGTCCAAGTCAAATTGGAAAATCTCATAATAGGCTAAAATTCCAAATGAGTTTGCACAAGTCCCAATTTTGGACGACTATATATATATATAGGTTTTATATGATGACAAATCTATCAAATGAAAGGTTTACGAGTCTAGTTTCCAACGCTTCAAACCGTTCGTCATTTGGACATTCCTACACAAAGTTATGATCAAATTACCAACGGCTAAAAAAATGCGATCCTGTGTCACATATGCGATCGCAAAAACCATTATGCGATCCGCATAACCGATCTGCGATCTCAGATCTGGTCGCAAATTGGATCAGTGTAGCCCACTTTTGGGCACTGAGTTTTGCGACATGTTTGCGTCCAGCATACCTATTCTGCGGTCCATTATGCGACCGCAGACCCGAATTCAGAGGGTTAATCTTTCTATTTTCATGACCCGACCCCATTTTAATATATAGGCTTTGGGGTTCATTTTGGGGTGATTTGATGAGCATTCTAGAGAGAGGTGAGAGCATTTTAGAGAGATAAGGAGGGACCCAACATTCAAATCATCCAATCTTGCATCAATCTTCAAGAATCAAAGAACCCAATCACAAGTTCTTCATCTAAGAGGTAAGGTTCTATACATTAGACTTTAATTTCGAGTTTTGGGTATAAGATGAGATTATTGAGGTATGATTCTTGGGTGTAATATTATTATGTATACATGCATGTAAAAATTAGGTTTGTGGGAAGATTGTTAAACATAAATAAGTAAAGATTGGGTTGTAGAATGAAGGAAACCTTGTGAAAGTGATTTGAAATCAAGATGCTCAACTAGTATTTGATAAAATGCTCAAATGAGCTAAAACAATGAATACCTTCCTAATTTGTATTCAATTTTGTTATGTCTCAAAGTATATTGGGATTGCTAGAATTTTCGGAACGTCATAGTAACTTAAGAGAAGCTTAAACAAGGTATGTATGGCTAAAACCCCCTCTTCTTAGAAATTGAGCTTCCATGGTGTCCATGTAAAATTATAAGTCCTGAATTGGATTGACGTAGTATTTGTTATTTCAAAGAAATTAGTGTTGCAAGAGTATATGTGAAAAGTGTATCCCAATATGTTCAATATGCTATTCTTGATAATTGGTGATATGTGAAGAATGTGAACTATATGCTAAATTGCCTAGATTTCAAGTCAAGTTTAAATTGTGATTATTATGCCAAATCATGTTAATCTCTCTCTATGCCTACAACTTCAATTGCTCTTGTATGTGCCCATTATCTTAAATTGAAAGTTTGATGTTGAAAGTGAAAGTGATATGGAATGTGAGTTGTGAAATATGGCCTAACACCAAGTATAATGTGATAATTGTGGCCCTAAGTGCCTATGAGTTGATATATGTAAAATAAAGATTGAAATTAGGTGATTGATGGAAAAGGAAAACGCCTTGGTAAAGCGGCCTAGGCGATCGGGCCGAGATCGGACGCCATGCTACACACATGGTGGTATTGTTCTGACATTGAAATCGGAAAGCGAGAATGAAATTGTGATTGAGGTATACGTCTCAAATGAGACGACTTAGCCGATCGGGCCGTGATCGAACTCCGCTCAAGAAAGCGGTAGTATTGTGAATGATGATGCAACAATAGGGAATACCCCAAACTAAAGTTATGGAAATTATGTGAAAGCTATGTGATCCCTTATTGTCACGACCCCAGTTCACCCTCCGTGAACATGTCGTGATGGCACCTAGTCCCTACGATTAGGTAAGCCTAATAGTACGAAAAAATAACATAACTTGTGGAATAATTAATTAAAACTGAACAAGTAAAACAAAACTGTATATAAATGCCGCTTGGTATATACAACTCAATAAATGCGGAAGTCTACAATATCACCCCAAAAACCAGGAAACTCACAGGAACACAAGCTAGAAGAAGTCCTGTAAATGCTCTAATCTCCAGAATGTCTACATCAAGGTACAATAGAAGGCTAACTACTACAGATAGAGTAAAGAAGGAGACTCTTCGGTCTGCAGATGCAGCAGATGTACCTCGAAGTGTCTGTATCTCTCCCTGCCTTAAGGATAGTGCACCTGAGTGGAGGTACTTGGATCTGCACATGAAAAACATGCGCATAAAGGGCATGAGTACACCACAACGGCACTCAGTAAGTGCCAAGCCTAACCTCGGTTGGGTAGTGACGAGGAAAGGTCAGGGACCTACTGAGATAAAACATAATAAGTGATAGGATAAGGAGAAACACTACAGATAAAGTCTACAACGAGAATCTAAGCAGGATAAATAAGGGAAACAGTAATAGAAAGCAGAAACAAAACACTATAAGGAACACTGCTCACAATAGGAAATAATAGCTGGGGATCTCTTGGTATCCTTATCATATGCACGGGGGATCTCTTGGTATCCCGATATTACATGCGAGGGATCTCTTGGTATCCCGAGGATCTCTTGGTATCCTCAATACTTATATATACAAGTGCCAGGGATCTCTTGGTATCCTGAGGATCTCTTGGTATCCTCAATACTTATATATATAGGTGCCATGGATCTCTTGGTATACCTAGGATCTCTTGGTATCCTCAATACTTATATATACAAGTGCCAGGGATCTCTTGGTATCCCGCACTCTCAGTCCAGAACATATCACATACAGGGGATCTCCCGGGATGCCGTCCTGTAGTCCTAAATTTATACAACAATAACAACTCAAACAACAAGAATAATGCTAAACTCAGAACAAGTAATAGTAAATTCTAGCCTAACATGCTTCACGGAGTACCAACCAGACAGTTTAAGCAAATAGGCAAATAAGTTAACTAAACATGATTCTCTAAGATAACACAGGAAAAACTTACAATTAGAATAAACAGATAAGCAAGAAAACTCATGGAAATAGTTCAAGTAAGAACAAATTTTCAACAATTAGCTCAATTATTCGCTCGTCACCACACGTACGAGGCATTCAAATATCAAATATCATGTCCTAAGGGGAAAAGGTACACCACACAAAGTTAGACAAGCCACTTACCTCGAACCGGTTCCAAAAATCAACTCAAAACCACACATTTTCCATGAGTATCCAACTCCAAATGGCCCAAATCTATTCAATTCAATTACACATCATAAATAACATCTCAAGCAACTGATTCTACTATTTAATTCAAAGATAAGACGCAAAATTAGGTAAAATGATCAAAATTCCCCTCTGGACAACGTATTAGAATCAGATGAAATTAACATTTTTAGAACCCTCATACTCTCACAAATCTAGCCATATAAAAATCTCCCAATTCGGATATCAAAAACCCGCTCAAAACTCAGAATTTTGGCCTAAGAAGTTTCTTCCAAATTTTCCCAATTTTTGATCCTCAGTTCGTATTTAAAAGATGGATTTAACTACATATTGATGGAATATAACTAGAAAGGATTAAAGAAACGTTACCCAATGATCTCCTCTTCAAAACCAACTCAGAATCGCCCTCTCCCGAGCTCCAATTCGATTTTTCAACTTTTGAAACTAAACCCTCAAATTTCATATTTCACTCCAGTGATTTCCGCTTCTGCGATTTCATTTAATCAGCCCACGGGCCGCATCTGCGATGATGATCTCGCATGTGCGAAACTGCATTTGCGGTAAATTTTCTGCTCCTGCGAAAATATGACGGAGCACCAACGTCCGCTCCTGCAATGGTCAGGCCGCTTCTGCGGCTCCGCACCAGCGGAACCCAAACCGCATGTGCGGTTATGATAGGTACCAGAAAACTTCAATAGCCCTTCAACTCCAAAAACCTCCGTTGGCCATCCGAAATCATCCCGAGGCCTCCGGGACCTCAACTAAAAGCACCAACATCACCTAATACCCTATTCAAACTTGTACCAATCCTCAAAACACCTAAAACAACGCCGGAACTCGAATAAATCAATGATTTAAGCCTAAGAACTTCCAATTTCATCAAAATACACTTTCAATCAAAAACCTAACCAAAACACATCCGAATGACCTGTAATTTTGCACAGACATCCCAAATGACATGACGGAGCTACTGCAGCTTCCGGAATTCAATTCCAACTCTTGGATCAAAATGTCACTATCGGACCCGAAACTTCAAAAATTCAAACTTTGGCATTTCAAGCCTAAATTAGCTACGGACTTCCAAAATACATTCCGAACGTGCTCCCAACCTCGAAATCACCTAACAGAGCTAAAAGAACCATCAAATTTCCATTATGAGATTGTCTTTACACTGTTCTAACTACGGATAACTATCCAACACTTAAGCTCTTATTTAGAAACTTAGTGTCCCAAAACTGTCCGAAATTCAAAACCGAACCTCCCGGCAAACCAAAATAGCAGAAATAAACTTGGGGAAACAGTTAATAGGGGATCGGGGCATTAATTCTAAAAATGACCGGTCGGGACGTTACACTTATTTGTATTTGATGATGTGGTGATAGTTTCAAGCTTTGTTGATTCTTATGATATGTTTATTCTTGTATGGTTGTTCTTTCTAATGAGATGGTTTTTAGTTATGCATACTAATGCTATTCGACGACACTAACGTCCCGTTTGATGGGGGCTCTACATCTTTAAATGGATGTAGATATTTTCATAGCAGGCAGTGTTGGTCACAGCTAGTGATGCATCTTCCTTTCATCAGACTTGGTGAGCCCCACTTCATTTCGGGGTCCTGTATCGTTACTTATAATGTAATTTGTATTTTGAAGTATAGCTGGGGCCTTGTTGCTGGCATTTCCATATTAATCTTCAGTTGTATTTAGAGGCTCTGTAGACAGGTTGTGGGTAGTGTTAGGTTTTGGAATTAAAATAGAAATAATGATGTGTGGAAAAGATGTATAAACTTGTATATCTTAAATTATGAATGAAGTTGCTAATGAAAATTGTTAAAGACTTGTTTATAGAATTTGATTAATGATATATATTTCCTCTTTATTCAAAGATTGGGTAGTATGTATGAAACCTATTAGGCTTGCTCAGTCGGGTTTACTCGATTGAGCGCGGGTCGCGCTCCTCGGATTTTGGGGCGTGACAAAACTGACAATGTTTGATTTGATTTGTTTTTTTTTGGTTTGATACTTCGTATGAAAATCTGAACCAAATTGATATATAAATATATAATTTTTATATATATTCTAAATTTATATAGGATTTTCCTTCAACAATATCTAAAAGTATTTGTGACCCTTTCATGAGATGTAACATTTAATAGAACTATAAAAGGTATTTAGTTTTATTTAATTTAAATAATACTTGATTCTAATGTGTTGTATACGAGTAAAACCTGGACCATTGTATACCCTAGTCTCCGAGACATGATGGTGAGGGACCAAAATCAAGGCAAGGGTCTTATCGAGTCAGAGTCGCTGGCATGAGCCCGCTCTAAAAAATATTGGGGGTCATGATCCGGGATCGATCTGAACCCCGTAAGACTTCAAAGGAAATTGTCAGGCAATCAAGCACGACCAAAAGAAGTGCATATATCCGCGACCGGTCGGATATCACGGTGTGGACCTCGGCACGTATCGATAAATAACCAGCAACCAACTAAATAGAAGATTTTTTATCTTTTATGGAACTATACCTAGAGTAGGTATCCTTACTATAAAGGGGGTATGATAATTTATTAGGCACATCGTAACACGCGTCCCAAAGCAATATATTAACATTTTCATTGGTATTGAACATCTTTTTATTGTTCATCAATACTGGCCATTGTGCGCATGGATCGAGGGTGAATATTTCACTAAGGTTGGAATCATCCTGCTCACATGGTTTGAATTTACTATATCTTTATTTATTCAATCTAACTCAATTTATCATTTTGTATCAAATTAATCCGTGTATTCTTAAAATCACTCACAAAATTAATTGTTATCCATTTTTTAGGGTAAACATATGTACAACAAGAACAACAACCCAGTATAATCCCACTTAGTGGGGTCTGGGGAGAGTAGTGTGTACGTAGACCTTACCCCTACCCTGGGGTAGAGAGGCTGTTTCTAAATAGACCCCCGGCATCCTTCCCTCTAAGAACTTCCCACCTTGCTCTTGGGGAGACTCGAACTCACAACCTCTTGGTTGGAAGTGGGGGTTGCTTACCATCAGAGAAACCCCTCTTGTCAGGGTAAACATATGTTACATTACTTTTTTATCATGTGTTTATAATGATCAATCTATTTGTTCTTCCATATTCATGTGTTAAGATCTCAAACTTATATATTTTTTCCAATTATCTAATGGAGGTCTTAGCACTTTTGTGTTGATTATTGAAATTCATCCAAGCTTGATAATGTATATCAAACAAAAAAACTTTAGACATATGAGTTTATTAAAATTAAATTCATAAAATAATTTGGATTATATTAGTTTAAATAAATATTTTGGGCTAATATAATAAAATTAATTATCTAAGTCCAATATATATGACTTAGTTAATTAAGTCTGACTCTATTGGACTAGCCCATTTAATTAAGCTACAAATGATGAGCCACTTAATTAGGCCCAAGATATCATCTCCTAAAGGCCCAGTTTGGTGCCACGCGTGAAAAGACGTGGCATGCCAAGTCAAACGAAAGAGCCGATAGGATCATGTCAATGTCAAAATGACAAGGCATGACAAGTCAAATTAAATAGCCAATGAAATTGTGTTGCATATGCAAATGACATGTTCTGGCCAATGAAACATGTGCAAGTGACATGTTCTTGCCAATCAAATACGACCTTGTCACTCTTCAATCTGATTGGTCGGAAAGAGTTTGTTCTCATCATAACTCTTCTCTTTCAAAACTATAAATATAGGTCTTCATAACTTAGAAAGCACAGTAGAAGATATAACAAGAAATAAGAGAGAGCTCGTGGATCAAACGCTACAACTTTCTCTACAAGTTTCAAACTTCAAACAAGCAAGTTCAAGTTCAAGAAATCACGTTCAGGTTCAAGTACGAAGAACAAATAAAGATTCAAGGAGTACAAGTTCAAATCAAAGTTCGTGATAGATAAATTAAAGATCATCATTCGTGGCAACAAATATAGAGTCAAGATCAAACTCAAAGGCCATTGAATTTATTTACTATTGGAAAGAAGAATAAGATGATTCATTGAGATTGTATTATTTGAAATCAAATAATACGATTGTTGCAATATCTTTTGGGCTTGATTTTATTTTTTCGACGCAATATTGTCTACAAAAACTATTATATTAGACTATAAATAACTATCAATAAGAAATTATTATTATTTACCAAAGATATTCTCACATAATAATCTTTTAATAAATCATATTATATTTGTCAATGTATTTATTTCTTACTAAACGTATACTCCCTTAATTTATCAAAAATTTAGCTATAAGTCTATAAAGATAAACTTAAAAAAAATATAATGTGACAAAAAAGCGAAAAAGATCAATATATACTATCAAAATCAAGTAGGGCTGATTTTAAGGCTTCTATGGCATTTCAAGCCCGACCTCGATGGGATCGAAGCACAGTCTAAGGCTCATCCCCAAAGCACTTGCCTCGAGAGGGTATATCGAAGAATCATCATAACATACCTCGAGGCAACATGAAAATCAACGACCGTCATGGAAAGGCAATAAACTCCCGAGTCCGCGTGATGAGAATTGACAGAGTGTGCGATAAATAGTACAAATCCGTACTAAGCCATTATACAGTTGTACCAATAGCATTTCCTCGTCATTATTAGACATGTACTATACTGGGATTCCCCCCTCCTATATAAATGGGACCCTTGTCATTTTGTAACACACACATTATTGAATACAATAGGACATTCTCTGTTTCTCTTGCCTAAACGTGCTTAACAATTGCTCTATAGATTTATTGCTTCTTCATTCATTTTTCATTCATTGTTCATTTATTGTTATTCATCTATTGCCCATTATTAACCGCAAAAAGCTATCTTTGAGTACTTCATTATTATTGTTTATTCATCAATTGTTCATTACTAACTGCCCTAACTAGACCTCGAAGCCCCTGTTACAGCCAGTTCGAGGCTCAGTCTTGTGATAACATTAGTTTGCGTATCTTATGCTCTTTACTTACACTTAGCATTTATTGGCTAACAACTAGTATTAAAATAAATTATATATTTTTAGAACCATAAAATCAAATATAATTGTCAATGCAATTTTCAAGGTAAACAGTTTAGCGCCCACCGTGGGGCCAAAAATAATAGTGTTGTTTTGGTGCTAGTTTTCTGAAAAAACAAGTTACTCTTCATACTTTTTCTTGTCCAGGAATCTTTGATTTCAGGTCAAAAAATGTCTAACTCAGCAAATACACACTAAAACAACGGTATTGAGCTTCATGGAGAGAACAATGCAGATGCCGGGGTACCACCACAAAACCAAGGGGTAGCACCAGCACCAATCCCCGTCGATGTGAGCTCTCATACCAACAGAAGTATGCGCGGGGAAAACCAACATGAAGTATAGGGGGCTCCATCTCGGGAGGAAAGAGAAGTTAGCCTTCAAGTCAATTTTGAGATGTTGCAAGTACAACAAGTGGCTATTTCTCAGCTACAAAGTCAACAAAAAACTCCAAGCATAGTAGCACCGGAAATGGCACCACGAGTCGAGCAGGCACCAGAGAGATTGAGTAATAACAGGTCAACATTAGACCTTGCTATTATGAAGATCCTCGAGGACCTCACCATAAGGATTGAATCAGGGAAAAGAAGATAAAGTCTAACGACACAAAGGTGGAGAATTATAAATCGAGGGTTGATCAGATCCCGAGCGCACCCCCGATTCTAAATGGCGTAGATTCAAAGAAGTTTGTACCGAAACCATTCCTATCAAGTGCGGCTCTAAAGCCATCTCGAAGAAATTCATAATGCCCGATGTCCCGAAGTATAACGGGACCACTGACCATAATAAGCACATTACCACGTATACTTGTGCTGTAAAAGGGAATAACTTAAAGGATGACGGAATTGAGTCCGTATTGTTGAAGAAATTAGGAGAAATACTGTCAAAGGAGGTTATGATGTGGTATCATAACCTTCCCCCAAATTCAATAGATTCATTTTACATTTTAGTAGACTTTTTTATGAGAGCACACGTTGGTGCCATAAAGGTCGCCACCAAGAAGTCCAATGTCCTCAAAATCAAATAGAGAGAAAACTATATGCTAAGGTAATTTGTATCTCGCTTTCAGATGGAGAGGATGTAATTACCACTAGTCTCAGATGACTGGGCAGTACAGGCCTTCACTCAGGGCTTGAATGAGCGAAACTCGAAATCTTGGAAGCAGCTAAACCAAAACTTGGTTGAGCATCTCGCTGTGACTTGGGCAGATGTACACAACAGATACCAATCGAAGATTAGGGTCGAGGACGACCAATTAGGATCCCCCTTTGGCTTAGTATATCCAAGCAGGCTCCTAGCAAAGGAATAAAAGTCTATAGAAAGGGAGTCGAGATCAGGCACAGAAAGGTATCAGCCATATTTCAAAGATCAAAAAGACACTTCGAGGTAGAGTGTTCCTCAAAATGATCGAGGCTGAACTTCTTGGGAACTTATGAGCGAGACTGGGTTTGACAAGCATTCGAGGCCAATGGAGGCACATCGATTGGCAGAATAAAACTTCAACATCGATTTATCGGACATCGTATCGGCAATGGGTAGAATTAGGGACACCATATGGCCAAAGCCCGCACAATCAGATCCTTCCCGAAGGAACTCTAACCTGATGTGTGAATACCATGTCATTCACGGTTATAAGAGAGAGGAGTGTAGACAGCTCCGAGAGGAGGTGGCCCGGCTGATCAACGAAGGGCACCTTCTAGAATTGCTCAGTAATCGAGCCAAGAACCACTTTTGAGAAAGAGAGGCAAATGGAAAGAATGGACCAGAAGAACCTCAGCACATCATTCACATGATCGTTGGAGGA
This sequence comes from Nicotiana glauca, assembly GCA_026770625.1. Classification (NCBI taxonomy): domain Eukaryota; kingdom Viridiplantae; phylum Streptophyta; class Magnoliopsida; order Solanales; family Solanaceae; genus Nicotiana; species Nicotiana glauca. The sequence continues at coordinate 143,211 of MU783711.1, forward strand.
ACCGACATCCCATAAGGACCCATGTTTAAATGGGCCAAATTGTCCATTGCAACGGAAAGGCAAACTAGGAGTTATATACCCGAGGACGCCCTTATATTTAGAGAAGAAGACAACGACGCCTTGTCCCAACCACATAACGATGCACTAGTAATTTCATTTCTTTTGAATAATGTTCAAATAAAACGCGTGCTCGTGGATCCAGGTAGCTTGGCCAACATAATCAAGTCGATCAGATCATACCCACCTCTCAGAACCCTTAATGGATTCAACATGGCAAGTGAGACAACGAAGGGAGAAATCATCCTCCCAATCAACGTATCCGGTATAGTTCAAGACACCAAGTTTCATGTCATCGAAGGTGACATGAGGTACAATGTCTTACTTGGAAGACCATGGATACACAACATGAGGGTGGTACCATCAACTCTTCAAAGATAATGAAGTTCCCAAAAAATATGGTATAAAAATGGTGTACGGAGAACAACATGCAGCAAAGGAGATGTTCGCGGTAAAAAACATGGCACCAACATCGACTCTCCTCGTCAAGGATGATTCAGGAAACAAGCTTACCCCCTAAGAACATGTGGTCCATGAGCATTTGAACGAATATTACGATGAAGACTTACTTACTTCTTGGACCTTCATTGCCCTCGAGGAGTCGGATGCAACAAAATCAACGGTCAAAGAACTCGAGCAGGACATCTTGGTCAAGCATCTTCCAAATCGAAAAGTATACTTAGGAATGGGATTAACCCCCAAACTCAGGAAAAAATTCATTCAATTTCTTATTAACAAGATTGATTGCTTTGCTTGGTCCCATTTAGACATGACAGGGATCCCGCCGGAAATAACCATCCATCGACTAAGTGTCGATCCTATATCCAAACCAGTGAAGTAAAAAAGGAGGCCTCAATTCGAGGTAAAACATGTGTTCATCAAGGACAAGGTAACGAAACTCCTCAAAATAGGATCAAGTAGGGAGATAAAATACCCCGAATAGTTGGCTAATATAGTAGTGGTCCCCAAAAAAGGAAATAAATTAAGAATGTGCTTAGATTATAAAGACTTGAATAAAGCATGCTCCAAAGACTCATTCCTGTTGCTCAACATGGATCGCTTGATCGGTGCCACGACTAGCCACGAGATCCTTATTTTTCTCGATGCCTCCTCCAGGTATAATCAAATTCAAATGAACCCAGAGGATCGGGAAAAGACTTCGTTCATCACAAAGTATGGTATATACTGTTATAATGTAATTCCCTTCGTACTAAAAAATGCAGGAGCTACATACAAACACCTAGTTAATAAGATGTTCGAACATCAAATAGGACAATCTATGGAAGTTTACATTGATGACATGCTAGTTAAGTCCCTGCGCGCAGAGGACCAGTTGACTCATTTGCAGGAAATATTCGATATCGTTAGAAGTTACAACTTGAAACTCAACACCGAGAAATGTGACTTCGGAGTAGGATCAGGTAAATTTTTAGGCTTTATGGTGTCGAATAGCGCGATCGAAATAAACTCAGACAAAATCAAAACCATTGAAGAAATCACAGTGGTGAACAATGTGAAGATTGTACAACGGCTGAACAGACGGATATCGGCCTTAGGTCAATTCATATCGAGATCGTCAGACTGGATTCATCATTTCCTCTCCTTGCTCAAGAAGAAAAACATTTTTGAGTGGACTCCAGAATTCCAACATGCTTTAGAGGAATTAAAACGGTATCTCTCGAGCCTGCCTTTGCTCCACACCTCAAAGGAAAATGGAACATTGTACTTGTATCTGGCCATATCTGAAGTAGCGGTAAGTGGTGTGTTGGTTTGGGAAGAACAAGGTATGCAATTCCCTGTTTACGACATAAGTTGGACTCTAGGAGATGTTGAAACCTAGTATCCACACTTAGAAAAATTAGCTCTTGCATTAATAAGTTCATCTAGGAAATTAAAACCTTATTTTCAATGCCATCGTAAATGTGTTTTAACAACATACCCTCTTTAAACCATCTTACACAAACCAGAATTATCGGGCAGATTGGCCAAATGGGCCATCGAGCTCGGCGGGTATGATATCGAGTACCAACGTCGGATAGCTATCAAGTCCCAAATTTTGGCGGACTTCATGGCCGTTTTTATCCTACCTTCATGACCGAGGTAGATAAAGAACTCTTGCTAGAATCAGGCACATCATCGGGGGTTGGACCCTATTCACTGACGATTCCTCGAACGTGAAAGGGTGCGGGCTCGACATTATTCTGAAACTGCCTACGGGCACCATGATTAGGCAATCTATAATAACGTCGAAATTTACAAACAACGAGGCCGAGTATGAGTCTATGATTTCAAGTCTTGAGATAGCCAAAAGTCTAGGAGCAGAAGTCATCGAAGCAAAATGCGACTACCTTCTGGTAGTCAACCAAGTAAATGGGAGCTTCGAGGTTCGAGAAGACAGGATGCAAAGATACTTAGACAAACTTCAGGTCATATTGCATCGTTTCAAAGAATGGACTATGGTCCACATTCTTCGAGATCAGAATAATGAGGCTGATGCATTCGCGAACCTGGGGTCGTCCATCGAAGAAGATGACACACTCTCGGGGGCTGTTGTACAGTTATACAAGTCGATGATTGAAGAAGGCCATGCCGAGATCAACTCAAAAATTCTAACATGGGATTGGAGGAATAAATCTATCGGCTATTTGAGAAATGAGAAACTGCCCGCAGACCCAAATGTTGAGGGCCCTTCGAGCCAAAGTAGCTCAATTTTCACTTGAAGAAAATGGAACACTGTATACAAGTACCTTTGACAAAACCTCTAGCAGTATGCTTGGGACTGGGGGACACCAATTATTTACTTCAAGAAATCCACGAGGGCACTTGTGAAAATCATTCTGGCGCCGATTCTTTGGTTCGAAAAGTGATCAGAGAAGGCTACTATTGGGACAACATGGAGAAGGAAAGGAATTCGTTCGCTGATGTGACAAATGCCAAAGGTTTGCGCCAATGATTTACCAACCCGGTGAACAGCTACATTCAGTCTTATCACCATGGCCGTTCATGAAATGGGGGATGGATATCGTCGGCCCCCTACCAATGGAGCCATGTAAATCTAGATTTATTTTTTATTACTGACTATTTATCGAAATGGGTGGAAGCACATGCATTCGAGAATATAAGAGAAAGAGAATTCATTGACTTCATCTGGGATCACATCATATGCCGATTCAAGATCCCCTCCAAGATTACATGTGATAGTAGGAAGCAGTTCATAGGCAACAAGGTGACGAAATTCCTTGAAGATCATAAAATCAAGAGGATCCTATCAACGCCCTATCATCCATGTGCAAATGGACATACCGAGTCAACAAACAAGACCATCATCCAAAACATGAAAAAGAGTTTAGAAAATGCGAAGGGAAAATGAAGAGAGGTATTGCTCGAAGTACTATGGCCGTACGGAACAACTTCGAAGTCAAGAACAGGAGAGACATCATTATCTTTAGAATACGTGTCCGAGGCTTTGATACCGGTCAAGGTCGAAGAGCCAAGCACCCAATTTTGATATGCCACCAAGGACTCGAACATCGAGGTCATGACTACAACCCTCGAGCTACTAGATGAAAAGCGAGAGGCTGCACTATTCTGAATGGCTGCACAAAAATAGAGGAACGAGAGATATTATAACAGGAGAACAAACCTCTGATACTTTAGAGTCGGGTACTTAATCCTAAGAAAAGTCACACTCAACACTCTAAACCTAAATGAAGGGAAGCTAGGCCTTAGCTGGGAAAGACCGTACTGTATCCTCGGAGTAGTAGGCAAAGGGTCCTATAAACTTGGCACCATGGAAGGCGAGCAACTTCCAAGCAATTTGAACATATTGATGCTCAAACAATATTATTGCTAAGGTATAACCTTTTCCTTTTTCTCTTTACGTCTCATACTAAGTTCTTACATGTGTTCGATTATAGACACTGAAGCACCCTTCGACTCGAAGACCTTGGGTTTTAAAGCATGCGTTGCACTCTTTTTCCCTTCAATCAGGTTTGATCCCAAATAGGTTTTACCGGCGAGGTTTTTAACGAGGCAACATCTATATGCTACTTAAGGAGAACTCAACAAGTATTCAAAGCTTCTTCTCAACCAACCTCAAATACTGGGGGGCATCCCCCTCAGAGGTTATCTTTTCGAAAACAATTGAGTTATGCCTAAGGGGACCTCGATAGGAAAATATTCTATTGGGCCAAATGTTCAAATGAACCGTGTCCATGTAGAACAATCGAGCCTCCGACGACAAGAACATGTACACATATATCAAGTAATCAAAGAAACGTCTCTACTTGTCAAAACGTTACGTGTCTCAAAGAAGTTTTCTACTCCCGTAAAATGGCTCAACGGCTGAAAATCCTCGAATACTCGGGGACTATCATCGATAGAAAACTCATCGAATCCATAAAAACCTCGAGCTCGTAAGACCTCAATGAGGCAACATCGAATCCATAAGACCTTAACGAGGCATGTCCAAACTTATAAGACCTCAATGAGTTAATACCGAGTCGATAAGGCCTCAACGAGGCGTAACTAAATTTATAAAACCTTTAAAAGGAATAACCCTGATATTAAGGACAAGGCTATTCGAACTTGTAAGACCCCTAAAAAGGCATACCCTCTGTCGCACCTCCTTTTGGCGCTACCACACCCCTCGATGGGCGTGGTAAAGGGAGTTTTTCCAATTAAAGGACAATCGAAACGGGATTTGTTTATTAAGAGATTCAGAGTCGCCACTTGGGAGATTTATGGTGCCCTAAGTCACCAGTTGAATCCCGAATCGAGGAAAGATTTGACTCTATTTAACAGTCCGCGAACCATAAATCCGGATAAGGAATTCTGTTTACCCGGAAGAAGGTGTTAGGCATTCCCGAGTTCCGTGGTTATAGCCCGGTCGCTCAACTATCATATTTGGCTTAATTATCTGATTTTATAACATGTTTTAACTTATGTACAAATTTTAACTTTCAACCGCTTTTGATTATTATTATTTTATAAGAATTGCAACGTCGTGACAACACATCTCAAACCACGTCACAACAATGTACCAGTGGTTATTGACATATTTCGACTCCGTTGAGATTTGGATTTGGGCCACATAAATGTGCACCCGAGTTTAAAAAAGTGAATTATTAAAAGCGCGCCTAAAGAGACTAGCGTATTATTATTTTGGGGAAGGCCGTGAAATTTTACTAAACGGCACATCCCGAGGTCTATACAATTATTATAACCATTTATTGAGGGCCTCACAGCTTGTGGGTTTTATTTGGCAAGGCTCGTCTTAAATTTTTTATTTAAAGGTCGATCCTAAAGCGACTAAGACTTTTCTAATTATTTTGTCTCTAAAAAATAAAAACAATAGAAAGTCCTAAAATAAATTGTTATTGGACTGAGGCAAACCAGGTATTGGCCAGGTCCGAACGTACGTTGCATAGGAACTGGACTTGGGCCACTCAAGATAGCATTGAAGCTTACTTCTCAAAAATGGGATGCTGATCCTGACCAAACTTCAAGTTAATATGAACAACTACCTTGAGTTATTTAGAGAATATCCAACAACTTACTAGCAAAGCAAAACCAGTATTCACCTACTTAAAGGAACAAATGAATTATTCACAGTCAAACTTAAGGTCCCTTTGATCCTTATCTATTTAACTACTAATTAAGAGCATGATTTGAACAACACAACATAAGCTAATCGTTACTGAATTCGAACTACTGAAATTATTACTTGAAGAAGATAGGATTTAATATGAACGAAAAGCCTAAATACTCATTGTCAAATCAGTTTCCAGTTCGAGGTGTATTCAAGTTCTGCATATTTAAACCAACACCTAAATAAACAAACTATATCTCAGACATTCTAAGTTAACAATACAAATTCCATTGTAATTTAAAACATCCTAATTTAATTTGTAACATCCTAAACATAAACAAAAGTATTCAAATTGTAATTCCACAACAGAGCTTATGCCTCAATTTCATTTCATTGTCAACAGAGAAAGCCACATTAACACAATCTCAGAAATGTGTACCTGGAATTTGATAATAGAAATGACGAAAAGAGAGATCAGTAGCAGCTCAAACATAGTAGATTAGCAAAGTCTCAACAGCAATGTAACAGTACATCAACAGCAGCCCAGAAAGTTTGTAAAACCAGACAGCAACATTCAACACCCGAATAGACTTAATTGATCTTGAATTAAACCAGATATAGAATAGCAAACTACTGCACCACTTCAGCAGACCAAAACCTCAATCAAATTTAACTCAATCAGACCCCAAACTGTTCAAAATCAAACCAGAAACAACTCTCAACCTCAATGGACAGTAACACACTCAAACACTGATTTATCAAAGGTGTTGTCTTAAACTCTCATGCTAGAATGCCTCTCCAAGATGATTTTCAAAAAGCCACTTGATGATTTAAACTGAAGTTCTTTTCAAAGTTCAATGGAACAGTAGGTTTTACAGTTCATATCCCAGTATCTATCAAGTATTTTTCAAGTTTTAAGAGAAAATACAACCCTCAAAATCTATTTGAACTCTCAAGAATTGACCACTCTCCCCAAATGTCCTGTCCCCCCTTTCTTTCTGATTTTCAGCCTTTTAAATAGGCATCCTGCTAGTGCATCCTCCACTTTCAATTCTATTTTTTATTTTTTAATTACCCCATTATCCTAGTGCCTTTATTTATTCATTAGTGCCCATTTTTAGTCCTTAAAATCAGCAATTAGTGCAATTTCCACTAAGGAATGTTTTTCCTTATTTTCAGCCCCAATTCCCTCTTGTTCCCTATTAACTCATTAATTTAATGACAACTAATACTCCACTATCAGATTACTATTATTAAATAAATTCCCTAATCTTTTCATTCCCAAATTGCCCCTGAAATCCCCTCAATATGATTGCCCTGCCCTAAACCTCTTTGATCTGTTTTAAACCTTTTAATCCCAAAATCTATCCAAACCTAAAATTTATCTAAAACTGAATTCTGATCAACAGCTATAACCAAATCCTTAATATCAAACAATGGTTCAAGGCAGACAATCCAATTCAAGCAGACATGGCACCAAACAAAAGGAATTGATAATGCGAGCAAAACTGAATGTCAACTAGACGTTCAAGCAATTATTAGGCTTAAAACACAAAATTAACACAGAAAGAAGCCAAACGGATAACCTACTGGGAGAAAAATATACACTATGGTCATGCTATTTTATCAATCAAACCTGAAGAACTAATTGACGACATGTATTCCATCGACTATACAAGCCATATTGTACAACAATTATCGACAAACAATCAGAAAAAGACCACAGGTGATTCGAGTGGCATTTGATAGAAACAGTGAGTTATAATACAACCAACTAATCGACGAAACTTATCAAGTCGATTACACAATCTATTATATACTAAACAACGAATAGAAACAATTCGACCAAATAAAAGGTCTATTGGAGTAAAAGAACAGAACAATTGAAAAAAAAATGAAAAACATTAATATAACAAATCTAAACAAATAAACAGACATTAAAACATCAAAAATAGAATAAAAGGAGAGAAAGAAAAATACCTTAAATAGAACAGAGAACAGACAGACTTGAATTGACTCGGACTTGAACTTTTTGAGGTCAAACGGACCTTATCGAGTGTTCTCAACTGAGAACACTTCTACTAAGGTCAGTTAAACACCCAAATTCCCTTCAATTTTGGACAGAAACCAGTTTTGATTTTCTAGGGTTCTTATGTTTCGATTTGGGGTTCGAGTGTTTCTAGCCAGATTCGACCCAAACCAAAGGTGGTTTGGGCACGAGGGAGGTCAGGGGTTGCCAGGGTATGAATTTGGGCTTGGTTGGGGTAGGTTCGAGTTCTGCTCGAATCTTCAAATGAAGATTCGAGAAGTTCTAGGTTGATTCGAGGCAAGTGGTTCATGGATTTGGATTGGGGGTGGTAATGGCTTTAGGGTGTTAATTTGGTGGCCGGCGGCATCGTTGCCACCGGGTTTCAGGTGAAGGTGTGAGAGGGAAGCTAGGGTTTGGGCTATGGTGTTTGTATCTAAGAGAGACGAAGAGGGGGGTGTTGGATTGGGAGGGCTGGGTAGGAGATTAGGTTTATGTATTATATTAGGGGATCAATCCAGACCGTTGGATCAAATGGAACCAACGATCCAGATTGAACAAGGGAGGGTAAACGGTGTCGTTTGGTTAAATGAGGCGGCGGACCGGGTTGGGCAATAAGTCGGGTGGTTTAAACGGGTAAGGGAGACAGGATTTTAACTGTTGGATTGATTGGGATGGACGGTTTGGATTAACACATCTGAAACAGCGTCGTTTTAATGATGTTGGGGATGGACTGTTTGATCTAATGAAATCAACGGTCCAGATTGAATGTGACTAAAACGACTTCGTTAGACGTCTGTGAAGATTGGTTAATTGGACCGGGTAAAGATAGTGTTTTGGGCCTGGACTTTGGTCAATTAAAACGGCCCAGTCCGATTTTCTTCCTATTTTTGTTCTTTTTCTTCATTTTCTATAATTAATAAGACCAAAATTCTAATTTAATAAAATCAAAAATTAATTAAAATTCTAATTAATTCCTAATAATTATTATCACACAATATTAAACACCAATTAAAAGTAAGCTCACACAACTTAGATATTAAATGCTAAAAAATGCAAAAATACCTATTTTTGTGATTTTTCATTTTTGTAAAATAAACTTAATTACTCCTAATTATAGAATTAAATCCTAAATGCGAATGCGATATGTTTTTTGTATTTTTCATTAATTTAAACACATAAACATGCATAGGCAAATGTAAACAAAACAAGAAAAATAACACATAAATCCGCAAAAATTACACACACCCAAAACTATTTAATCTTGAATTTTTGGGAGTATTTCTCATATAGGGCAAAAATCACGCTTACAGCTGCCCCTCTTTGTCCGAAAACACGAAGAGTTTTCGTGAAAAGATAAAGTGAGCGAGCGATTTTTTTCCGTTTGAGTATTCCGTGTGAAGCCTTTTTTGAAAAGACTTGACCGAACCTTCGCTTCAAAAGATCTCCTACATATCCCTGGCTAAAAGGGAATCAGGTCAATGTAGTTCGGAAAGTTTTGGTAGTTGGGACTACCGTGGAACTGTGCTTTTGATGCTACCGCTATTGCTGTTGTGGCTAATGCTTGCCGACCTCCTTATTACACCGTGCTAAATAGAAAATAAGAAGCCAGACTAAAATAGTCTATGAATTACAAAATCTCATCTGGATCTTCAGGCTTGCTCTTGTCGCCTTGATTTCTTGTTGACTGCTTCCTCTGATGTTTCTTTCTTCTGACTTGACTCGTCAGCCTCTCTTGATTGCCGAACTTGGACTGTTTATTTCCTTCTTGTGGGCTTCGCATTATTTTTTTTCAAAGCTTGAACTGACCATCACTGTCTTCCTTTGGATTTTTGAGTTTGGATTTACGCTGGGGATTTTTGTTGTAACCTTTCGCTCTCCTGGCGGGCTACTAACTTCCACACTTGAAATGTAAAGACTGGAATGCATTCCTTTGTTCTCTAGGTGGGAGCCTGATCACTGAATCTTTAAATGTATTCCTTTGTTCTCCAGTGGGCGCCTGATTGCTGAAACTTGAAATGCATTCCCTTGTTATCCAGCTGGGCGCCTGACATCTGACTTGAAATATATTCCCTTGTTCTCCAGGTGGGCTCCTAACCGCTGAAACTCGAAAAGTATTCCTTCATTCTCCAGGTGGGCTCCTGATTGCTGAACTTGAAAGGTATTCCCTTGTTCTCCAGGTGGGCGCCTGATAGCTGACTTGAAATGTATTCCCTTGTTCTCCAGATGGGCGCCTGATTGCTGAAACTTGAAGTTTATTCCCTTGTTCTCCAGGTCGGCGCCTGATTGCTGAAACTTGAAATTTATTCCATTGTTCTCCAGGTGGGCTCCTGACAGCTGAACTTGAAATGTATTCCCTCGTTCTCCAGGTGGACGCCTGACAACTGAACTTGAAATGTATTCCCTCGTTCTCCAGGTGGGCGCCTGATAGCTGAACTTGAAATGTACCCTTGTTCTCCAGGTGGGCGCCTGACTTCAACAAAATAACAAACAAAGAAAATTTCTTGCCCCAGTTTGGTGGTTGGGCGCGTCATGTTACCAAATATTAAAAATTTGAAAGCTAAAATTTAAATTGTACCTCCCTTGTTCTCCAGGTGGGTGCCTGATTGCTGAACTTGAAATGTATTCCCTTGTTCTCCAGGTGGGCGCCTGATTGCTGAAACTTGAAATGTATTCCCTTGTTCTCCAGGTGGGCGCCTGATTGTTGAAACTTGAAGTTTATTCCCTTGTTCTCCAGGTGGGCGCCTGACAGCTGAACTATGATTTTAAAACTTCAATTAAAACTTAAAACAACGCCATTCCTTTCTTCAGGCGGGCACCTGACTTCAATAATAATTTAAAACTTCAATTAAAACTTAAAGTAAAACGCCATTCCGTTCTTCAGGCGGGCACCTGACTTCAACAATAATTTAAAACCTCAATTAAAACTTAAAGTAAAACGCCATTCCGTTCTTCAGGCGGGCACCTGACTTCAACTGTTATTTAAAATTTCAATTAAAACTTAAAACAACGCCTTTCTGTTCTTCAGGGGGCACCTGACTTCAACAATAATTTAAACTTCAATTAAAACTTAAAGTAAAAACGCCATTTCGTTCTTCAGGCGGAAACCTAACTTCAACAACAACTTAAAGTAAAACGCCATTCCGTTCTTCAAGCGGGCACCTGATTTCAACAACAACTTAAAGTAAAACGTCATTCCGTTCTTCAGGCGAGCACCTGAATTCAACAACAACTTAAAGTAAAACTCCATTCCGTTCTTCAGGAGGGCACCTGATTTCAATTATAATTTAAAACTTCAAAATGCAGTTTAAAAGACAATGTCATTCCGTTCTTCAGGTGGGCACCTGACTTCAACAACAACTTAAAGTAAAACGTCATTCCGTTCTTCAGGCGGGCACTTGATTTTAACTATAATTTAAAACTTTAATTAAAACTTAAAACAACGCCTTTCCGTTCTTCAGGGGGCATCTGACCTCAATTATAATTTTAAAAGTTCAGAATGCAGTTTAAAAGACAACGCCTTTCCGTTCTTCAGGGGGGCACCTGACTTCAACAACAACTTAAAGTAAAACTCCATTTTGTTCTTCAGGCGGGCACGTGACCTCAACTGTAATTTTAAATTTCAATTAAAACTTAAAACAACGCCTTTCTGTTCTTCAGGGGCGCACTTGACCTCAATTATAATTTTAAAAATTCAAAATTCAGTTTAAAAGACAACGCCTTTTACAACAACTTAAAGTAAAATGTCATTCCGTTCTTCAGGCGGGCACCTCATTTCAATTATAATTTAAAACTTCAAAATGCATTTTAAAAGATAACGCCATTCCGTTCTTCAGGGGGGCACCTGACTTCAACAACAACTTAAAGTAAAATGCCATTCCGTTCTTCAGGCGGGCACCTCATTTCAATTATAATTTAAAACTTCAAAATGCATTTTAAAAGATAACGCCATTCCGTTCTTCAGGCGGGCACCTGACTTCAACAAAACTTAAAGTAAAACGTCATTCCGTTCTTCAGGCGGGCACCTAACTTCAATAAAATAAAAAGGTAACGCCTCCGTTCTACGGGCGGGCTCCTGACTTCAACCACTTACCTTATCTGCGTTCTATCACTGTTATCCTTCTTTGCCTCGTAAACTATTTCCTTCTACTTGAAATACCTTCTTTTATAACTGCTTCCCTAAAAACTCGTGTTTTCTTCCCTCGAAACTGCTGGGGGTAACACTGCTGGGGAATTAATTACTTACCTGTTGGGGATAAAAACTGCTGGGGCAATCTCCTTTCTTCCCCTTCTTCTTTTTGTTTTTTTTTTGATTTTTTTTTGTTTTTTTTTTCAAAACTATTTTCTTAAACTTTTATTTTCAATACTGCTGGGGATAAAAGTGTTATCTGCCAAGGATGACATTGTTGAAGATAGCGCTGCTGGGGGAATTTTATTCCTTCAAAATCGGTGCTTCATTCTTCTGGAAGCTGCTGGGGATGACACTGGCTTTTGCTCTTTCTGAACACCAGTTTCGTCCCTTTGTTCTGTTTGCTGGGGTATGACTCCTTTCATTAAAATTTGTTATTTTCTTTCTTTCAACACTACTGGGGATAACACTGGTTCAAAGACCACTTCCCTTGTATTATTTGGCTTCTTCCCCAAGCGGATAACTAATTTCCAGAAAATTTTCAAAAATGAAAAGAAAATTTTCTGTCCCAGTTTGATAATCTTCCTCGTGGCATGCCTTTCCATCAATTCCATTTCCTTTTTCCTGTTTTAAATCAAAGAAAACTTGTTAGTTTAAAATGTGGTGGTTGGTTGTGATACTCCTGCCGGGATGGTTCTCCTTTTCTCCTTCCCTGCTCTGCGTTTCATTATCAAGGCTTGCTGGGGATGTTATTATTTGCTGGGGATGATAGATAGTTTTTTCCTTTCTTGCTTCCCCGACCTCCTTGACGACTCTTTATTCACAAGCCTTTCACCGTTGTTTTCTACTGGTATCCTGACCCCTCGCATTCCTATGACAATGACTTTGCTTGAGCATCTTGCATGTTTTACTGATGAACCATTTTCTTCGTTCATCCTTGTCACTGGAAATTCCTTTTCTGCTGAGGATATCCCCCCTTCTTTTGTGGCATATCTAGGGAACAGGCATTTCCCCGACCTTTGAGTCTCATTGGACTTGGCCTTGAGGTCATTATCCTTCGCTTATTGATGGAGGTATCCTCCTTGACACTGATCCACCCCTTTGTCAATTTCCTCTTGCTGGGGAATATCCTTCTAGACACTGGCCTTGCGCTTGTTCCCTCCTGACTTATACCACTTGGGTGTACCAATCAAATTTTGTCTTATATAATTGAAAGCTGATGGCAAATTTTGAAGTCATTTCTAACTTGTTCTGAACAACAGACTCTACTGGGGAATTTTTTGATGAAAGGAGAAAGATAAAAAGGAACAAAATAAAAGACAAAGGAAAGAAATGACTCTCTAACAAGAGAAACTAAAAAAACCTATCAAACGCGAATACCAACTCTAATGGTCATCACATGCACATATGGTCTATCCTCCGTCGTCAATCGTCTTTCAAGATCTTCGTTTGGTGATTCCCCATCTGATTCTCACCCTTATTTGACTTGTAGTTCCCTAAGTTTTTCACTATCAAGGCTCTCTCATTTTGGTTTTTCTCTCAACTTTCATCGCCTTATGGTGCCTGTGAAGGTTTTCACCGGTAAGACTCTCTCATTTTATTTCTTTTCAGCTGGGGATTGGGGTGTTACCGTTAAGACTCTCTCATATTTCTTTTCTGTCGGGGATCAGAGTCTTTTCTACTGGTAATCAGAGTGTTATGTTCTGATAGGACTCTCTCATTTGCCTGACTTGGCATCTTTTGAAGACTAGTCAAAAGGTCTTTCTTTGGACCGTAATGTGGGCTTTGGATAGGGCTAGAAAGAAAGTGTATTTGAAGGCTCAAAACAAATCAATTTGGGTTCAAAACTACAACCTTCAGAACTAGATTTATTTTATAATAAACACATTTTTTTTCCTCAGTTTCTTGCTTGGGGATTTTTTTGGTTTTTGTTACACTATGACCGAGCTGTGAAGCGCCTACGTATCCTCTTTGAGGAATCAGGTCAAACGTAGTTCCCAATTCCTCGTTTTTCTAATTTTCCTTTTCATTTATTTTTCTTTTCACTTATCATTTTTTTTCTTTCTTCTCCCTTTCCCTTTTTTTTTCTTTGTCTTCCACGTTTGTGTTTCTAGTCTTTGCTACTGATTCCGAAGGAGGGGTATGAAAGAAAATAAATAAGGCTCAAGGGGTTAACGAAGGATAAAGTGTTTAGATAGCAGAACAAAATGTCTTCGTCATTCCAATCTTCAAAACATACCAAGTACAAACAACACGATTAACACTCGCCATATCTTTAAAGCACTGTTGGGCAACACTCTTATTTTCATTATTACGAACGACCCCCATGACAACATGGCCAACTTGCCTTTAACGGGTTTTTTTTTTCCTTTTGCTTGCCCCAGTTTTACATGACTCGGGTTCCAAATAATCTCAAACCGTTCTTATTTCCTTTAAATGTCCCGATCACCTCCAAATGGTTTTATGATTAACTTTTAAGATTAGGCCAAAATTCCGTGCGCATGCCATGTCACTAGAGTTGACAGAAAAAGAACTATAGAAGGGAGAGGACTATACAACAGAAAATGTCTAGAAATAATAGAAAACAAGACATTGCATTAACTGACGAAACAACAACTCGTACAACAAAACAAACTAAAATGGGGTTACAACCCTTAGAACAAACCTAGACATCATTAAATGAGATATTTTGACCAAAGGAAACTAGACAAAATAAAATGATAGAAGGGTTTGATTTACCAGACAATATCCAGGTTACAACCCTGAAATAATCTGGACAATAGAAATGACAATAAAATAAGCCACCAAAAATCCACTCTGGTTGACCCACAAATGGAGCATCTTTCAAATTACCAAGCACAGCATCTTTAGCCACTGCCTTCTGCATCAATAATACGGGTGCCGGCTGCATCCGGATTTTGTACGACAACATCGCCTGCATTAATAAGCTCTTGGATTGCTTTCTTCAGCTTCCAAAATTTTTCTATGTCATGCCCCGGGGCATCTGAGCAATATGCGCACCTTTGAGTAAAATTACACCTCTTTGACCGATGATTGGCATTTTTATCTGAATTGGTTTAAACATGCCCAGTTGCTTCAACTTCTGGAACAAACTGGCATATGATTCTCCCATAGCGGTGAGAGCCTTTTCTCGTTTAAGCAACCTCTTATTTCTAAATGCCTGGTTTGGCCTAAAACCTGACTCGTGTGGTTTCTGGTATGCTCGTGGGGAGAAGTAGGGGCCAGGAGAATTACAAGTATATCCACGAATTCGATATAGAGGCTGAGGGCATTTAGCAAGGACGACCACTGGACCTTGTCGTTGGGAAGGTTCAACCGGCGGGCCCTGTTTGGGGACCTTGTGAGCAACCTCGGAGGGGTAATGCTGGGAAATATGAGCTTTGGGTGGGTGTTCATTGTCGGGAACAGTGGATGTGACTGGAGGGCACTCTTGGGAAAAGATAGATGGATGCCGAGTGATGGAGCTACTGGGGTGTATGGGAAAGTTGTGATAGGCGGGTATATATGGAGAGTGTGGGGGATCATCTGGCATTGCGCTCGGTGTTCGAGCAAAGACAGAGTCCAGGAAGCTAGGTGGTGGCGGGGGCAGTGCTTCCCTTGCTGTCCATGCCCGATGCATGTCTGCCACATGACGTCTCAATATTTTCACTTCTTCTACCAACCCGTGGTTCCGTTCAACCAGTTGTTGTCGGTCATCGGCGCCAACCCACTCGGTTCTGAGGTTCTCTGCCATTGTCCTTTGCCTTTGCGTTGCAGGGAAGAGTTATTTTGGGAACCACAACCAACCAGCTTAACTTTTCTCTTAATTCAAAACAAAACATGTGAGGATGGACTCGGTCGGTCCTTATTATTAACAACATATTTTTTTTCCATTTTTCATTTTTTTTGTGGTCGAATCATATGGAGATTGCCTACGTATCATGACCCCGCATGAATCAGACCGTGCGTAGTTCGCGCAAATGCACGGCAAGCAACAATAAAATATTTTTTGGAATTTTTAGTTTTTTATAATAAAATAAACTTTGATTTTAAAAGAAAGGTTTAAAAACTGATCAAACTAACAGACTTTGACGAAAAGAATACTTACAGACTTGAAAATCAAACAACCCACATACTCTAATCAAAAGGAATACAAATAAAAAATAGACAGACAGATTCCTTCCCCTATATGCCAATTTTAACCAAATGGCTATTTTTTGCAGACGTAGCCCCTTCTCAATTTCACATGAATTTTGAGGCCGGGGAGGATTTATTTTATGACACTTTACAAACTTGTTCGTTTTTTTACGAAAATAGCCTTTCAACAATTGAAAGATACTCTAAGGCTATCTCGGCAAGAACGGTTTAATACTTTGTCGAAGCTGGCTTGGCTTATTTCGACCAAAAATCAAACAGCATTCACTTGCCCACTGACTCTTTTTTTTCTTGTTTTTTTTTTAATTAAAATAAAAGATCCGGTTTTGCAAACACGGCCTTTCAGCGCCTCAGGGAAGAAGATTTTAAGGTTGCATTAGCTAACCGGCCAAAAATCTAAAAATAACCAAAGGTGGCTGTTTATGCAAAGTCAGCCTTGCGGCGTCCCTTTCGGGAACATTCGACTATTTTTGACAAAAACAACATCAACCGACTAAGTTATGACTCTTTTTCTTATTTTTTAATTTAAGATAAAAGACCCGGTATTGCAAACACGACCTTTCAGCGTCTCGGGGACGAATGTTTTAAGGTTGTGTGGGTCAACCGGCCAAAATCTAAAAAATGACCCAAAGATGGCTGTTTATGCAAAGTCAGCCTTCCGGCGTCCCTTTCGGGAACATTCGGCTATATTTGACAAAAGCAGCATCACCTGACTTATTTATGGCGGAAATTAAAACTCTGACATTTTTGGCTATTTTTTGCAAAGGAGAGGTTGGACCCGATGAGGGTTGCCTACGTATCTCACATCCTATGAAAATCAAACCATCGTAGTTCTGCCAAATAGAACAAACTATATTTGAAAACAAAACACACATTTTTTTTCAAATCATAAATAAAATGATTTTTTTTCATTTTAAAACACAAATTTTTTTTTGAAAACCAAATCACACATTTTTTTTATTGGCAAATGAAACAGAATATTATTATTATTTTTTTTTTGAAAGCGTTTTTTTTTCAGTGGGAAATAAATCAAACTATTTTGAAAAATAAAACTCTTTTTTTTTACACATAAAACAAACTATAAAAATATTTTTTTTTCTTTTTCACTAGCAAATAAAACAGACTATTTCAAAAACAGAAACTTCCCTTTTTTTTCTTTTCATTGGCAAATAAAAAAAATATATATTTTTTTTTTCCATTTTCTCAAAAATCCGGCAGAGTTTCGACACTACTTGGACATTGTTTTTTTTTTTTTTAAAATGAGTAGTTATCTCTCTACACGGTTATTTTTTCTTTTTCACAATTTTTCAAAATTCCCGATTTCACAAGCCGGTCAGCATGCAAGTCTGAAATAAATAAATGCGCAAAGCAAGCAAGATGCAGCAGGATGGTATTTTCATTTCAGGTTACCTGTCCTAGACGGACCCAACCCCTGTGTTGAGTCCCCTAAGTCATATGCAACATGATGCAAATAAGTGTTCCTACTAGGGATCCAACATGAAGTCAAGTTATTCTAGGTTAAAACCTGGGTATGTGTTCTATACAGTGTACCCGAGCGGACAACTCGAGTCGAGGAGGGGCAACTTTCCGGGAACCAAAAGGCCATCCGGCTAAGTAACTTGTCCTGCCTCTTTCTTACTTTAAGGTATGACACTAACAGAATAGGGAGTCTCAACCAGTAAGAAACATCCCCGGAGGTGAGAAGAGAAGGGTTTCGGCACAATTTATATATACAGTTCAGATAATATCAAAGCGGTAAAACATTTAGCACTTTTAGCAGGAAAACATGTAGGAAAATCAGATAAGGCCGAAAATAACAGTTATTTCAAGCTCGAATTCTTAAATCCTGAACCGAAGTTCTGGGTCTATTATCCCTAGCAGAGTCGCCAGAGCTGTCGCACCTCCTTTTGGCACTACCGCACCCCACGAAGGGTGCGGTACAGGGAGTTTTTCCAATTAAAGGACAATCGAAACGGGATTCGTTTATTAAGAGATTCAGAGTCGCCACTTGGGAGATTTATAGTGCCCCAAGTCACCGGTGAATCCCGAATCGAGGAAAGGTTTGACTCTATTTAACAGTCCGCGAACCAGAAATCCGGATAAGGAATTCTGTTAACCCAGGAGAAGGTGTTAGGCATTCCCGAGTTTCGTGGTTCTAGAACGGTCGCTCAACTGTCATATTTGGCTTAATAATCTGATTTTATAACATGCTTTAACTTATGTGCAAATTTTAACTTTCAATCGCTTTTGATTATTATTATTTTATAAGAATTGCAACGTCGTGAAAACACATCTCAAACCACGTCACATCAATGTACCCGAGGTTATTGACATATTTCGACTCCGTTGAGATTTGGATTTGGGTCACATAAATGTGCACCCGAGTTTAAAAAAGTGAATTATTAAAAGCGCGCCTGAAGCGACTAGCGTATTATTATTTTGGGAAAGGCCGTGAAATTTTACTAACGACACATCCCGAGGTCTATACAATTATTATAACCATTTATTGAGGGCCCCGCAGCTTGCGGGTTTTATTTGGCAAGGCTCGTCTCAAATTTTTTATTTAAAGACCGATCCTAAAGCGACTAAGACTTTTATAATTATTATGTCTCTTAAAAATAAAAATAATAGAAAGTCCTAAAATAAATTGTTATTGTACTGAGGCAAACCAGGCATTGGTCAGGTCCAAACGTACGTTGCATAGGAACTGGACCTGGGCCGCTCAGGATAGCATTGAAGCTTACTTCTCAAAAATGGGATGCTGATCCTGACCAAACTTCAAGTTAATATGAACAACTACCTTGAGTTATTTAGAGAATATCCAACAACTTACTAGCAAAGCAAAACTAGTATTCACCTACTTAAAGGAACAAATGAATTATTCACAGTCAAACTTAAGGTTCCGTTGATCCTTATCTATTTAACTACTAATAAAGAGCATGATTTGAACAACACAACATAAGCTAATCGTTACTGAATTCGAACTACTGAAATTATTACTTGAAGAAGATAGGATTTAATATGAACGAGAAGCCTAAATACTCATTGTCAAATCAGTTTCCGGTTCGAGGTGTATTCAAGTTCTGCATATTTAAACCAACACCTAAATAAACAAACTACATCTTAGACATTCTAAGTTAACAATACAAATTCCATTGTAATTTAAACCATCCTAATTTAATTTTTAACATCCTAAACATAAACAAAAGTATTCAAAGTGCAATTCCACATCAGAGTTTATGCCTCAATTTCATTTCATTGTCAATAGAGGAAGCCACATCAATACAATCTCATAAATGTGTACCTAGAATTTGATAACAGAAATGACGAAAAGAGAGATCAGTAGCAGCTCAAACACAACAGATCAGCAAAGTCTCAACAACAATGTAACATGTAAGCATGTGATTTTTGCCCTACATGAAGATAACTCCTAAAAATAGACTAAAATAATTTTAATTGATTTTTAGGTATTTTTTCTTTTATTTAGTTGCATGGCATGCATTTTTAAGATTTAAAAAAAAATCATCATCATCATCATAAAAATTTAAAAAAAAACCATAAAAAATGTCACATTTTAATTTCATGTCACCTTAGGTTTAATTTGCATTTAGGAATTAATTACATTGAGTTAATTGTGCTATTAATCAAAAATCACAAAAAATGATCATTTTTACATAGTTAGATAATTAGCTTAATTTTACAATTTGAATTAATTTAGGAATTTAGTTTAGGTTTTTAATTAATTAAAGAAAGAAAAGAACAACAAAAAGAAGAGCGAAATGAAAAAGCTTGGTCTAAAATTCAAATTGGCCAAGCATTTGAAAATTCCAAAATATTTTCCCCCCAAAACCAACCCCAAAACCTTCCCCAAAATATTTTTCCTCCAAAACCTTCCCCAAAATATTTTTTCCCCAAAACTATTCCCTACACAAACCCTATACATCACTATATATACATAACAATACACTTTAAAAAAAAGAGGAATAAAAAAAATACACAAAAATAGACGGAAAAAAAAAAAGAACAAAGAAGCATCTCATTTTGGTCACTCCGACCCATCAAAAATCAAAATATTATCCTGATTTTGCATTTTCTTTATCATCTAGGAAGATCTAAATTTAGTGTTTATCGTCCAAAAAATTGATTCTTCTTTTGAAATTGAAAGAAAACACGGAAGATTACAATACATTGAAGATGAAAAGGAAGGATTTTGAGCTCATTTATGATGATTTCAATGATTTCTCCATTCCCAATAAATTGATTCTGTTCCAAGCTCGAGTTGACGTCGAGGTTCGTCGAAATTTCCGGCGAGGTTTTTTTTCCGGCAAGTTTTCTGTCTCAGACTAAGTGTTGCTGCCATTTCTCGAATATATTTGGTATGGGTACGGTTCCAGTGGCGTGGTCACGATACGTAATCCCCAATTCGGAAGAGTATTTCATGTGACCCGATTATAACTACTTCGTATCATAAAACCTTTTTAAAAGTGTATTAGGAACATGGGGAATTTATTTGCAAGTATAAGTTTGGGCTTCAAATTAGGTGGCGAGTTCAAATTAAAAGGGTCCTCCCTTTTGTTTAAATTCGGACTTGAATTTGAAGCTTGAATTTATATGCGCCAATTAATTAGCCCATTTAGAGACAAATAATGAATAGACAATCGTCATGCCTTAGATTGACCTTAAAATAAAAAATGAGACGAGCCTCGCCGAACAAACATATATTGCGGGGCCCTCAATAAATGCTTGAACTAAAAATACTTAGTATTCGGGATAGGCCGTTTAGCGAATTTCACGGCCTTCCCAAAAGATATAACACGTTAGCCGCTTTAAGCGCGATTTTAATAATCTACCTTCCTAATACGGGTGTGCATTTCATGCAACCCAAATCCAAATCCGAAAACATCGAATAAGAATGTGTCGAGGATCCGGGTGCAT